>JARKHS020007259.1:0-187507 GCA_030143305.2 Amblyomma americanum | reverse complement strand
TAACATATACATACACATAACATATGCATGCACAATAATACACACACATAAGCGTGCAAGCATTTTAGAGCACGTATATGCATAAAGGTAGTGATGTGCATGGCCGTGTCACTGTTATTTATTCATCGGTGCGAAGGCAGCACCACTTTTCAACACAAACTTCCTCAATGCCAAGAGTGCTGAAGAAAGTACACATGGTAATATAATGAAAAAAAAAAAATACAAATGAGCAAATAAGGCTATTAGGAATTACCAAAATTACACTTTTTAGGAACAATGTAAGGTGCATTCAACAATCGCTATGCAAGTTATCTTTTGGAATACCGTTATTATACCGAAGCTTTACTACTGAATGCCACCTCATACTTTGTGCTATTTGAATAATAAGCTCACTCAAATAGGAAACAGTTACCTTCTACAATTTGAACTCAAAGGGGAGTGAGAATTGGTTTGAATTATGCAGTGGCTGAATTAAGGAGAGTCTTTTTAATAAGCAATCAGCATGTAGCAATTTTGAATTAAAAAGACTCAACTGTATCACGCCTGATTCTTCGGCTACAAGGCAATTCCTTTGAGCTGCGAGCCTTATTGACTCATTCATGTAGCATAAGCATGCACAGGGTTGGCCAAAGTTGTCCAGACCACAGGGTCTCCTTTTGAGCAGTATGGTAGAGCACTTACAGAGTCTAAGGAGCTGCCGTCCTAGCGCAGAAGGTTGAGACTCCTCACCCTCTACAAGGCTCAAAAGCAGACGTTTCGGCCTGGAGACTTTCGACCAACCCGATACCTAGCATATCTGCATCTAACGCAGCAAAGAGTGAGAAGCAATGGCTTTACAGAGTGAGTGGCATATCCCCACAGGTATTCACTACGTGTTCGCATTCTGTGCATGCAACCATGTCTGTCAATGATGCTCAACAATCATGCAACACAAATGCTCTTTCACACGATTCAATGTGACCCACCGTGGGGTGTGAAGTCAAAGAGGGGAGGCAGCTCACGACCGCTGGGCAGCCGGGTGCCTGGTTCGCGCAGCTCATCGAAGAAGGCATGCGCGCAGGCCTGGAGGGGACCCACACGTGCGCTGGGTGTGTATTCGAGCAGCCGGGCCACCAGGTCGATGGCCTCCGGCGGTGTCCGCGCCCGGAACACCTTGTGCCAGGGGTGTGCCTTGATCTGAGGGAACTTGAACTCTGTGTAGTTTCTGTTCATCTCGCGGATCTGCTCCTTGGAGGGCGTGCCAAGGACCTTGATGATTTCCACCAGCTGGTCCACGCCACTGTCACCCGGGAAGATGGGCTGGCCCAGCAGCAGTTCGGCTAGCACACAGCCTGCCGACCACACGTCTATCATGGTTGTGTAGTCCGTGGCACCAAAGATCAGCTCGGGGGCCCGGTAGTAGCGCGAGCAGATGTACGACACGTTGGGCTCGCCCTTGATCAACAGCTTGGCACTGTCAACAAAGCGAGGACCAACCAATGCAGCCACCATTGTCGAAGTGGTAGCTAGACCAACTCACCTGCCAAAGTCGCACAGCTTGAGAACGCCCGTCTCTGGGTCAAGCAGTAGGTTCTGAGGTTTGATGTCTCGGTGGCAAATGCCCAGAGAATGAATGTAGGCCAGGCTTCGGAACAGCTGGTACATGTAGAGCTGCGTGGGTACACATGTTCGGTTAGACATAGACCGGATGCCTGCCACTGTGGGAGGGCACCAGCAAGCTCACCTTGATGAAGGAGATCGGGATGGTCTGCTTGGACTTGCTGTAGTGGCGCGCCACCCGGTACACGGTCTCAGGGATGTACTCGAGCACTAGGTTCAGGTACACCTCATCCTTCTTGTCGCCGCTCGAGTAGAAGAAGTACTTGAGCTTCACTATGTTACAGTGGTCCAGGCGGCGCATGATCTGCAGCTCACGGTTCTTGAAGCGCTTGTCCTGCAGCACCTTCTTGATGGCCACCAGCTGGCCCGAGTCCAGTAGCCGCGCCTGGTACACCACCCCGAAGGAGCCGTTGCCGATCACCTTGGTGTCGCAGTAGGACACCTCCTGCGGCCGGTCCGGCCCCTGGCCCGGGGTGGCCAGCACCGTGGTCACCTTGGCGCCGTCCTTGCCTGCACCGGAGCCGCGACCACTGGAGATATGTACGCCCGGGGGCCGACGCCGCGCCCGCACACCTTCACTTACCGGGCACCAGGTCGATCTCGTTTATGATATTGGTGGCCAGATCCAGATCCGAATCTAACGTGGCGCAACGCCCGATCCCCACGGGCATGCAAGAGAGAGACAGAGGAGACGACGCGCTGTGCCACGCTGCCCCCCGCCCTGCTTTTTTTTTTTCTTTTGATCGCGAGTCACCGGCCCCGCCGCGCTGCGCCATGTTACGAGCGTTAGGCCTACGAGCTGTACTTACTGGTTATTTTCACTCCAGCGAGAAAATTCGGCTGTTGAGGCTGCTTGTTCCCTTCAGCAAAGGAAGTCGTCCTCGGCCGTCCACTCATTATAACGTACGCTCGGGAAGATCAAAGTTCCTTGTGACTTCACATCACGGTTCTTCGGCAGACGGCAGTGCTATTAGGCCTAGCATTCAGCTGTCGATACTGCACCGTCTGCCCTACACAGCCACACGAGGCCGACCTCGCCCGGGCTCGGGCCTCCGGGTGACCATGTTCGCTGGTCTCCACTCGACTCCGTAGCACGGCGCCGGGTTTCTCTTCGATAACCAGCGGTAGTCCGGCGGTAACGTAACTCCGTACGCGCAGCGATCAGGCATTGACCTAAACGTCACCCTCGGCTCGCGTTCGGGCTTCGTCGGCTGCCCTCGGAGAAGTTTCGAAACGAGTCGGATAAATTTTGTGCTGACGTCATAGCACCTAGCAACCGCGTCTAGCGTTCTAAACCCACGTCCTAAACAAAATCCTGACCACGGAGGTTAGCCAACATGTGCACCTGTTTAATAAGCAATTACAAGGTTCTACATTTCAGCAGAGGCGATTCATAACAATGTTTCTTACGGAATATTACTGGCGTTCTGCACTTGTAGCAGACGACAAAGACGATACCCGTTTTACCTCAGCTGGTTATTGCTTCTTGCGCTTCTTGTTGTTGTTGTTGTTAGCCTATCAAAAGATGGCACATACCCACACTGGGGGATCGGCCAAGAATCGGGTGGCTATTTACCTGAACGCAGTTAACAAAAAGGAAAAGCACGTGGGAGCGCAACACCGGTGAATTCTTCGTCATGAACAGAAAAGGGATGAGAGTTTTGATTTCAAAATTATAAGAATAATAATAAAGAGAGGGGCTTCTTGAGTGGGAGCTAGATAATGTGGAAATCACTGTAACTGATTTGCACCATTCAAAATATCTGCGAGCAACATAAAGAAAGAGATGAGGTAACATGAGCAAAAGTAATGTAGTCCGCAATAAACTAATAGCCTAGCTGGTATTAAAGGGGTCGGAAACTCATTTAAACATCATCGCATATCCGACGTCTGGAGGAAGCTATGCAGAGAGGTCCAGATGTAGCTCTCTCGTGAAGCGACATCCTTGCATGAATTTCCTGTTGCCTAGCATCGATCGAACATGTGCTCTCCAAATGGCATTTATTTAAGACAACCGGGTAGCTTCTACGTAACTCCAGAAGACAGGCTCATGTTTAATAGCGCGGACACCGGGCAGTGCGCGTCAGGATTGCCTTCTGAAGCGCTAGTGACCCCTCGCCGCCAGCAGCCAGCCGAAAAAGATAGATGGCACCGCGTTACAGCCTCCAAACCCGTGTACGCATACCAATTTCTGAGGCTGTTTTTTGCAGCTTAACGTTTTCCAAATGTCCAAAACCAGTTAAGAGGTGACACGTACATATCTTCATCAAACGAATGAGTGCTTTTACTGTGCGCATCTCACAAATTAAAGAAAGCATGTATTCAAATCATAGGGGGTTCGGAATTTTGCTTCAGTGGCCTCCGAGATTGCCTGTCACTCATGCTTTTGCTTCATCACAACAGCCTAATAGAGCGATTCACAATTTGGCGCCTCCAAGGCCCCGAGGCTACATTTCGAGATTTCGAAAGGGGGCGTTACCGTCGCGTTGCCGTGTTGTCTGTCGGTCTAGGGTGCCTGTATGCCCGCTCGATGTTGGTCAGCCAAGCCAGGCAAAGCTTTGACATGTACCGTGGCTTTAAATCGCACATTATATTAATATAAGCTATTACACTGACTTTTACGCGTGCAACATAAAGTACGCCAAAGGGTGTAAAGAAGAAATTGTCGTGTCATCTGAGCCCCTGCGGTTCGCTGTGCTGTTCTCATAGCAACAGCCGCGGCGCAGGCTTGGCGCTCCGAACGGAAGTCGCCAGAGGCGGGGTGTTCAAAATCAGGCATTCGTTTTCAAAACTTCTCATGAGCTCGTTTCCTTCTAAATATACGGCAAACGCTTCTGAAATTACAGAATTCGTCAGAACCTGCGCTCTTAAATGTTTGAAGAACTGTATGTCTAAAAAAATAGGAATGTCAGCGTGCATCATTTAAGTTATTCGCATCGGCCAATCTGCAGATCAAGCTGCATCCACTGGGATGAAAGTACCACTAATATATGACATTAATTTGATTTCACAACCTGCCCAGAAAAAAATAGGCGAATGATGTGCGTTTTCCTTTTCAAGTGTGAAAATGTTCATGCCCAAAGCACTGCTCACTCACGTTTAAAATTGTGCAAAGGATTAGGGCTGTGTAGATCAACGAAAAACTTGCAACATCACTTTTTACGGTTCCATGAAAATTATCACGCATGTTTCAGCCCATTAAATGGTTAATTAACTGACACTTGCTGATATGTTAAGGTGATTCTCAAAGTTACCGCCTTGTGGAAACGGGAGAACAGCTGCTTGCATATAAAAAGTTTTTTTTTTCCCAGTTGAACCTATATCTCAGCATGATGACAAGTGTGACAAGTGACTCCCTCACGTCCAAATACTGTATTTTTCTCCTTTCCCTCCAACTCGCCTCACATTCATTCACAATCACAGGTGTTCACGTACGGTCGTCTACACACTTGTCTAGAGCGCTTGAACGGCCTGCGCAGTTGTGCATTTATGACAATCGCCGCTGTCTGGTGGCTTTCAAAGGCTCACACCAGAGCAGAAGCTGACGTCCAGTCACACTCACATCCACTCACACCCTTGACAAGGGCTCACGCCCGCTCACACTAACCACTCACACCCTTGCAAGGGCTCAAGTCGCTCAAGTACATAGACACTCAGAGGGGCTTACGTCCATTCCCATCCTCAGGGCTCACGTGCACTTACACTTACAAACTTTGATGGTTACGCCCAAAAGAGCTCAGTTGCACTCACACTTACACCTGGCGGTTCAGAATTTCAGAGGCTCACTCACAGTTTCACACTTGCGTCCGATTGTAAACAACGAAAGGACGAAACACTCGCATTATGGACTGCAGCGAACACGTGCATAACGCTGGCGGTACCAATTGCTCTCTGTTTGCGGTACGTAAGAGCCCTGCTGCCGCACGCAATCCACACGAGGCGGTAGTACCACGTGTTTGGGTACGCTCGTTTTATCACAGAGGAAGTCCGTGCTACTCGGGTTCCATATGGTACCGGCCTATGACGCGCCTGTGGTACTGTCTCAAACATCCAAGCCGCAACTGGTTAAAGGATCACATTCACCTAATTTTAGTTGCGTGTTTTCTTCATTAAATGATTTGTTAGACATTAGGATACATGGCTCACCATGTGGTATATTCACGTGAGACCGCTAAATAATTTATAATTAAGCTTCTTCTTGATGCTGTTTCGGTTTCATCTACCGAACGATCGCTACGAAGCGTTGGGTGGCCTAGGTGACGCGAGAAACGAGAAAAACTGCCATATAACCGCTGATACGCCGTTTGTTGTCATGCCAGCTCTTGAAGCCGGCTGGCCTAAGTGTTGTACAGAATTAAACTGCGGTGCAACGATTATACTGCAGCCTGAACACAGTTGAGTCGCAGTGCTGTAACTTATAGTGAAAGTAGTGTCCAGCGCACGAAGTGACCTAAGACCCACGTGACCAAGGCTGTAACAAATAAATAAATCGTTATTGCTGTTCCGGCTTTGCAGATGATGACGTCACGCACGGCCACGCGGCGCCGATTACAGGGAGCTTGCACTCAAGCCACAGCGGCCGCCATATTAGGGTACATGAAGGACACTAGTTGACTGATCGCCACATGCTCCAGCCTGCACTGTTGAAGCTGCGCGCTGTACACCAACATGACGCCCTTCACTTTACATGCAAGCCTCCTTCAGTCACATCGGTTGGCGATTACAGTTGCCTTGAAAGCATTTGATAATAAGCATGCATGCACTTGGTTGTGCCAGCGTTGCTTTGGTTGCTTTAACGAAACGCGTTCACTTTTATCAAGCAGGTCTGTACGACTGGAATGCCCTTCGGATGCTTACAGAATGGTTCTGGCAGCGTGCATGGTGCCACGCGGCGACAAAACTTTGTTTCAGCGTTCCAAGATGGCTGCACCCACCGGCCGAAACCATGTTGACAACTTTTTGTGCCTGTGCAGTAGAAGCTAAGGGCGCGACGCTACGCCTTTCGGACCTGTACGTTTGGCTCGTGAGCGCTTGGGAACAGCACAACCACCAGATGCCGCCTCCTTGTGTTCGTACAGTTTCCACTGAATAGGCACAGAAAGTTGTCCACGACCGTACAACCTGCGTTGTTGCCACGATGGGTCTATAGGAAGGCGGGAGCAGGCGCTCACGCGTGCGGGGGCTTCGGGCAGAAGCGCGCGAGGACACTTGCCCTGGAAGCCGCCCTTGGCTCAGGAGTCACCTGATTCCTCCCCTTGAGGTGAAATGGTGAGCGGCGGCCGCGGTTCCGTCATGGTGCCTGCCTTCGTCTTCTTCTGGCATCGGTGCGGGTTGCTCAGCTAGGTCCAATAAGGCGCAAGCATGTCAAGGTTTGTCGTCCTTCTAGCTATTGCTGCTGTACTTGTTGCACAGGCGTCTATAATCCACACTGGGGGCTCGGTTCAGAATCGAGAGGCGTAGGAATCAGCAGGACGCGGTTGCATGTGAGTTCACTGCGTCGTTCTGATCTTTTCTTTTCTCCCCACGCAAGAACTTAAGCCGCACGCACCAATCGCCCCCGCTCAGACTTGTTGTTGTTGTTGTTGTTGACCTCACACAATGGCACATACCCACAAGGGGGATTGGCCATAACCAGGCGGTGACTATTTAAATGACCAGTTGCATGTGGCAAGCATGGGATGACCTACCAAAATTTGGATCGCACAGTTTCCGTAGCCGAGGTGGTTGCAGGAGGTTAGGGGGGGTCATACAAACTAAAATTTAGGCAAAGAAGGTGTAGGGATTACTATAAGTGGTTGTAAAAACCGAAATACAGAAGCTGATAACGGGATGGGCAGGACGAAAGCTCATGATGGTAGACGTTTTGATTCTAGGAGATAATTTTGAACGGCAGAGCAAACATTCCCATTGGTATGGCCAAGCATAGAAGCGCCAAGAGACAGAACAACCGCAGAAGACAGGCGCAAACTGAGATTCTGTATTGGAACTTCTAATAGTCGCCTCCTAATCGATGAATAGCGACGGCAAAAAAGAAAAAAGTGCTCTATTTTTTCCGGCTCCGCACAATACGGACACAATGGGGAGATCGCCAGACCAGGCCTGTAGAGGTAAAAATTTAGTTGCGGCACCCGGCAACGAAGCCTCGTGAAGGAAACTTCAAGATTGCGCGATCGCCAGACTGAGCTTCTCCAAGGGAACAGTAGGTGCTGGAAGTCGTCCAAGGAAGTAAGCGCTGATGCGCCCAATTCGTTCATTACAGTGTACCGTCGAAAGCGTGCCGCCGTGATGTAAGCAGTTGTTGGAAGCGGGTCAACAATGGGTCCACTCAGGGCTGCCTTCGCTAAAACATCAGCTGATTCATTTAATAGAAGACCCCTGTGCCCAGGAACCCTAAGAAATCGAATTGATGTGATGTGTGGAGGGATCAGGAATTTTAGAATCCGAAAGAGCTGCGATTCAGTGGACGCCGAGAGGGAAGTGCATAAAGATAACGAGTCCGTAATTATTATTACTGCTGATAAAGAAATTGGTACCTTGCGCAGAGCGAGAACCACTGCTAGAAACTCAGCCAGATAGATAGGAGTGAAATCTTGGAGACGGAGAGAAAAAGACCAGTCAAGGGACGGGAGTAAATACCTACACCTGCCTTTTCTGCACACACCGAGCCATCAGTCGCAATTGCAACATGTGAGCTGAAGGTCGACAAATAACCCTGCAACATACCATTTAACCATGAGAAAGGCAGTAATTTTAAGCTCGGTTGACCTCGTCTTTTACGGAAGTTATATTGACAAATGAGTCTAAAGCACTGTCCGCAAAACCTCTAATAGAAAGCACTTTTTGCTCTAAAAGGCGAGATATTATCCTGATTAGAGACGTTTGAAGAACGCTTTGCTTTTCCTGGACGACCACATTCTATATGCCGCTAGCGCAGCTTGTGCAGTCCATGGAGAAAATGAATTAAAATAATCGCTGGCGGTTTACCATAGCTAACCACGAAATATTGTGCGAAAGCAGGTTTATGTGACCAACGACACGTACCTGAAAGCTCGACTGAAAGCGCGTTTCCTTTCCTTTCGGGACTTGCTGATGAAGATGGCGTGCAATGCACAGCGCGAGACTACGTGTTGCAGCTTGCTTGGGCCACTAAATGTGCCAATACCTGAAATCGTTCCGGTGTGGCTCATCAACCCATTTATGGACATCATCTTCGATGATTTGATTCACGCAATGCCAAACTAATGTATTTCTCCTTGTTAAGTGATATGCTGCAAGGCTACTTGATGCTAAGTACTGATGCCTCAGTATGTAGTGATGCCTCGATGTAGGAATTTTCTCCCACTTCCTTGACTGGTCTATTTCTCTCCATCTTCAAAATTTCACGCCTATTTATTTGGCCGAGTTTCTAGCCGTGGTTATTGCTCTGCGCAATATACCCAACCCTTTTTCTGCGGTAATAATAATTAGCGACTCATTATCCTTATGCACTTCCTTGTCCGCGTCTACTGAATCGCGCCCACTTCGAATACTGATGTTTCTGATCTCCCCACATGTCCCATCAATTCGGTTTTGTTTGTGTTCCTGGACACAGTGACTTTCATTTAAATGAATCAGCTGATGCTTTAGTGAAGGCAGCCATGAGTAGTCCGATCGTTGATCCCCTTCCAACTTGTGCGTTCATTACGGCGCCACGGCTCCGTACATATATTTACTGATAGCATTTGGCGCCTCAGCGCTTACTTCCTTGGACGATTTTCAGCCCCTCCTGTTCCCTTGGAGGGGTAAAGCTTGGCGATCTCGCAAACCGAAGTTTCTTTCACGCGACTACGTTGCTGTGTGCCGCAACTAAATTTTTACCGCTACAGGCCTGGTCTTGAGATCTCCACTCAGTGTCCGTATTGTGCTGAGCTGGAAACAGTAGAGCCCTTTCTTCTCTATTGTCGTCGCTACTCATCGCTAAGGAGGCGATTGTTAGAAGTTCCATTCCAGAAACCCAGTTTGCGCCTGTCTTCTGCGGCTGTTCTATCCGTTGGCGCGTCTATGCTTGGGCATACCAATGGGAATGTTTGCTCTGCCATTCAAAATTTTCTTCTAGAATCAGAACGCCAACCATCATAAGCTTTTGTAATGCCACTTTTACCCATTATTTTGGTATTTCCTTTTTGCTATCCCTATATTTTTCTCTCTTTTTTTACTTTCTACCTCATAAATTTAGGCTTAGTAGGCCCCCTTATCACCCCCCAACCACCTCTGTCACGGAAACAGCACTAACAATAACCCCCAACAGCACTAACAATAACACGAGGCGTGATCGACTGCAGCGATAACATGAGGTACAAAAATCTTCCTTATGCTTATGTCTTAACTTATGCCTTCTGTTAACTGCCGTCTGTGCAATGTAGCTGAAACCATTGAAGAGAGTTTCATTAACTGCAAGCATGCGATATTGTTTTGGGATGTGCTGCACAGGACGCTAAAGAAAGACTGTTTAAATTCCTACAGTGTTTGTTACCTTGCGGCTACTCAACCTGATTACGAACCATATGACATATTTTTTCTCATTGGACTTCATAGCCTGTGGAAAAAGCTCGTGCTGGACCGCAACGCTGAGCCTCTTGTCCCAGCCAGAAGCCATTTCAGTAGAATTACGCTCAAGCTCAGGGACATTTATGATGAGAGAGACTTTCTATCGGACTGGTTCCCTCTGTTGATGCGGTGTCTATATTTGCCGCCTTTTTATCATGTTATTTTCTGTCAAGCTAGTGCAGTGCAGTAACTAGCCGCCTGCTTTGTAAATAATCTATACATAGCCCCTCCCTGTACATACGTAACCTCGCGTAGTAAATACCATGTTGGGAAAAAAAATGCAGCGATAGCATAGTGCCCTCGTGCAGTGGCCAGCGAAGCTGATCTGTTCGCGCCGCCGCGGGTTCGAAACCGGCAGTATTTATTTCATTTCTTCAGGTTGGCCAAGGTCACCCTCATCCAAAGACCCGTTTATTTACCGCTATTTCCTGCATCTCGTGACTAACGGATTTTCCACTTAATGAGGCCACTAGTTCTTTTGCGCTAAAAGACTTGAGGGGGCGTGACGTCACCACTTTCTGTGGCACTGTAACAGAGGCTGGGCAGAAAAGGGAAGGAGACGGGCCTTTGTTCCTTTTGCCTTGGGGGAGTGGGCTACCCCAACCTTAGCGACCTCACACCGTCTCTCCAACTTCCCCTTCACCCCTTTGCCCCCCCCCCCCCCCCCCATTCAGCCCGGAAAATGAGCAAACTATTCCGTGCGGCCCCAATAAATTCAATAAACCAACTATTTCTCCCCTTTTATTATGACTTCAAAATCGTCAGTACTTCGTCCAGCGTTTTTTTTTTTCCATCGAACTCTAGTTCTTTGCGGATGTACGGGCCTTCATCTGGAGACCACGTCACCGAGGGTCATTTTCGCAGTAACAACTGTAGCAGGAATTTTTCCCCTCCGCAGTGGTGGCCAAGTTGTTGAGCATTCACCTCGCATGCAGGAGGTGCGGGGTTCGATCCCCAATACCGCCGGGGACCCACCATTGTAATACAATGGGTGCAAGCTTTCTCCTGGTCTGGTGCTCGGGTTATTTAGGGTGAAATGCTTGGGAAATGGGTCTTTGACCCCACCTTGAGAAGTCGAAAATACCTTGTGCCATGGCGCTCTTTGGCCATAGATGCCCTTGCGTCATTAAAATCCATAACCATCGTCATCAGGAACGTTTTCCTGGCTGGACGGAGTGGATGTTGGTTTTGTGTCGCAACCGAAAGCTCGCGTGTAAACCTAGTGTCGCGTTGGACAACATGCAGTAGTCGTAAACGTTTTCCAGAGAAACTAGACAGCGGACGCTCTTGAGCCCTGTGCATATGGTCATGCGACACAGGCAGGCTTCAGACTGAGCGCTGTCATGATACGAGGAAAGGAGGGTTAGGCTTTGACAAAAATGTCAAAAGGCGATCTGCTTACATCCACCGACTGTCTAAGGAATTTTTTTTTTCAGGAGAGACAGCACATCTATTGTTGTCAATCCTTCCCTTTTGAGGGCCTGATGCCACCGTTTAATTTGTCACAACCAAATATTCCCGATGGCTTTGCCACTTCTGGCCAACCTGACCACGGATGAGCTCTCTTGAGGTCTGGAGGGGCTGGAGTGGCAAACAACCCCACCCCACGTGCGAAAGGGGGAGGTTCGGACAGTTGGTCGGCGATAGGGGCCTCGTCTGGTTCTCCTCTGACCAGAAAGATCCAGCCCAAGGCAGATTTAACAACCAAAGTATTGAGCTTAAAAAAGCAACAGCAAACAAAACACTAAAATGAACAAAGGTTAATAACAAATAGCAATAGCAAATAACAAAATTAACATACCCCACAATTTACAATTCGTTTTCCTCTATGTGGACAAGTACAGTAATGAACAAAAGTTTGCGGGAAGCGGGTTCGATGAAGTAAATATATTTCGGTGTTCTTCGGCAAAGCAGGTGAATGAAAACCATTGAAGTACGAGGGGACATGGATACTTCATCCTCTCGAAGCATACCAGCTGACTGACTAGCGAGGCAACGCAAAAAAAGGGTGAATCTGCATACCGCAAACTTTAGCGATGAGAGAAGGTATGAGGGAGGGAGTGAAAGAAGGGGGGGGGGAGATAAAAGAAAGCACCGCATTAGAGGGCTACGGAATAATTTCAACCACCTGGGTTCCTTTAATGTGTACTGGCACCGCGCAGCCATCGCACGGACGTTCTTGCATTTCGACCCATGGAAGTCATCGCCTAGCTATAGAAGTTTTCGTTCAGTGCCAAGAAAAGTTGTCCCCGAAATTTGATGTAAGACAATTTTTTTCGGGGGTGTGTTTCGAGCAATGGTTGATGTCAGAAAATCTGAGACACTAGATTCTATGCAGTGTGCGTATAAGACAAAAATTCATTCGTGGCTTTTTATTCCGCGAATCGCATTAAGTTGATTGAACGTCATAATGTGAGTCCATTAGAATGGGAAAAGATGGGTTTACTTCTCACAGCTGTTGGGCGCCAAAATTCTAGCGTGGCCCACCCGATTCGTGCCAAAAACTATATATTATTTTCCAGGGTGCGCGTCAAGGCGACTTCAATCAATAACCGAAAGCGCGAATTTCATAAATGTGTCCGAGGTTGATCGTTTTGGAGTAGATTGTTATGTTTCGGGCTGGACGCCAGAAGTACGCAATATCTTAGTCAGTGCACCTTAACAGTGTTGTCTTTCTGGCTCTTAGGTATCCTTCAAAAGCATTGCGAGCGTATAAATATCCTGGCTGACGACCAGGACAACCATGCATGTTCCGACGAAGACCTTGGTCTTAGCTGGCCTCAGAGATCGCCCAGCGCGTGTCTGAAAGTCGAATACCGAGTATCCGGCGGATGCAGCGAGGGACAAAGAGGCGCCAGTCGGCGAGCTCGTGGGATGCCGATCGACCCTCAAAGGAGTGACGACGGCTTCGCACGGGCGTCGGTTTACCGTTGGCGCCGGTTGGCTAAAGCGGGACATAGCACACGGCACGTGGGGTGTATAGTGGAGGTCGACTATACATGAACGCTGTGATGAGAGTCACGCCGTCGACACGTTCTCCTTGCCGTCTACACTGCGCACAGCCGCCACAGAATGAGGTCGCCTGCGCCAGGGAAGTTGTGCGCATGTAGGAATTTTATCGGGGTGGCGTGGTTGCGGTAATATGGCAGTATTTTTTTTTTTGAACTTCGTTCACTGGCAGAAGCGATAAGGCCTCATGGTCCTCACGCGTAGCGAAACTAAGGCACACAAGGAGCGCTGGAATCTATATGCGTAAAAGGACGAGCTGTCGCGCCTCGTGGTCTACGTGTTTAGACGAGGAGAGCTATAGGCATGTAGGCGTACTCTCGCTTTTTCCTCACCTCTCGGCCGAGCAGAATCAACAAGCATTACCAGCTCTGTGGTTGCCGCTCTTAAAAGAAGTTTATGTCTAGCCGTGGGCACCGAAAACACTAAGGCTATTTCGACCGATGTTCGAGCACGTCGCTCTCCGACAGAAAGGCCATTTTGCGGCGTCTGCCATTACAGTCTCCTCTACCGACGGTGCTTTTGTACTTTTGTGAAATCAAACCTTGCTATAACGAAGTGGTTTGTAACAAAATAATGGATATAACGAAGGGATAGCTATTCCTCTCCCATGTATACGATATCTCGTTTTTACGAAGTTAAATTTTACTATAAACCGATACCGTGATCTCCAAACGAACCTCACTTTTTATTTTGCGGTGAATATATCGATTTGCAAGGTGCTCAACAATTCCGTACCCATTCGGTGAAGCAAATTGAAAGTGCCGCGCGTAACTACCTGCTTTTGCTTGCACCGCGCAAAACTTGCAGAAAACTTCTCCCACTTGGAGCGTTTCTCTGGAAAATTCGTCAGCGTCGCCTTGGGCACAACGAAGCATTGACGGCGGCGTGCCAATCTTCCCCTAACCCGGCCAGGCGGCCCGCTGAACGATATATGTCACGAAGGGCGGAGCACACGATACGCTGAGCCTCGATAGAATTGGCAAGGTCATTGGTATAACCCCTTTTTCAAACCTCCTCGCTGCCTGCTGTGGGCCTGCATTGTGCTGGCTGTGTTTCTCAGGTGCCGTGCTCAGTTCGGTTTTCTCGGAGGGGTCGAATGGTTTTAACATCTGGCAGTGTTTGGTGTACTTGATCTTATTGCCGCACCACTGGTCTCATGAGGTCAAGATTAGTGGTAGCAGTGTAAAACAAAAGCGTGAGGCAATTTCTATTGACCAGAACGCGGTCATTATCAAGAGAGGGTTTATTGATAAGAAAGGCAGAGAGGTTGGCCTGAAAAATAAATATGTGGCCTGCTACTCTGCTCTGGGGGACGGGAAGAGGAGATAAAAGAAGGTCACGATGGGGGACGATGATGATGGAAGGAGGCAGATGAAAAACTACTTAAAAAAAAACAAGGCACACTTTCTGACATCACAAACGCGAGACAAGGTCCGTGTCGCTCAAAAAGCGTGAGAGCGCTCGCGTTGCCTTTACAGTTCTAAATCTATCTGGCCAAGCGCCGAGGATCAAATCCTCAGAGAGGAGCGATGTGTCCATAGGCTTCAGAGCAGATGCGAGTATGAGTCTTTCACGTGCATACGCTGGACACGCCACTAAAACAAGTTCTATAGTCTCTAGCACGCCACACGTGGTACATTCCGGGTAGTCCGCTTGTCCTATTAAGTGCAAGTATTTGCGCGTGAATGCCACATTTAAACGTAGTCTACGGATAACGCATGCAATAGGGCGAGGTATTCCGCGAGGAACTGAAAAGGTCATCGTCGGATCTAGCCGTTTAAGGCGGATGTGGCGGGTGTCTGGCAGGGCCCAGTACCTAGCCGTCGCCCTCCTCATCAATTCCGAAAGGAGACAAGTTGTGTCCACTATAGAGAACGGTACAGCTGTACGCAGGCCACTGCTGAAGGCGCTCCTTGCTTCAGCGTCGGCGGTCTCATTTCCATCGAGTCCGCAGTGTCCGGGGATCCACTGAAACACTATACGGTGGCCGTTTCCCTGAGCAAATGATACCAGACTAATAATATCAAGAGCCAGAGCTTGGTAGGCTGTGTGGCGTAGGAAGCATCCTAAAATGTGTAGCGCAGGTTTACAGTCGGTGAAAATGCACCACTCCTGAGGCGGTTCTCCGCAGATGTGGCGAATCGATTCCCGAAGGCCCACAAGCTCTGCAGCGGTTGAAGTAGACTTGTGTCCCAAAATGAATCTGCGGGTCGTCTGTTGTGCAGGGATTGCGAAAGCTGCTGTTGATGCATTTGCAGACGCAGATCCATCCGTGTAGACGTGCACACATTTGTGGTATTCTGACCAGATGTAGGCAAGTGCGAGTTGCTTCAGTCCGCTAACCGGCATCGCAGACTTCTTGATTATGCCAGGGACATACAGGCAGACTGAAGGCTGAGCCATTACCCATGGGGGCTGCAAGGAATGATGCGGCAGGGCATAACTAGTCTGATGGCAATTCGGAGCGATGGAAGCGCAGTGCGCGTGCAAAACTGCTGTCCGATCGCTCATCAAAAATCTTCGTCAGCGGGTGACAGCAGTGCCGTGTAAGCGCACGTAAATATACACGAAGTGGTTCGTGTGACAGGTAGACCGATATTGGGCACGCACGAGATTCCTCAATCGTGCCTTTGTTCGAGGCGCAACGTGGTAATCCGAGGCATATCTTGAGCGCCTGTGCTTGGACACTCTCTAATGTCCGCAAGCAGGAAATACTCATGTTAGAGAGTACAGGAAGGCTGTAACGAATGTAGCCAATAAAGAGGGTATAGTAAAGTCGAAGCAAGGAGCGCTCCGTTGGGCCCCATTTAATGCCTGCCACAAAGCGAAGCACATGGCAAAAAAGAGTGAGTCTTTTCTTTAGCATGTTTATATGCCTCGACCATGACAGATCGCGGTCAATGATAATGCCCAAAAATCATTACCAAGGCGGTTGCATCAGGTTTGAAGTATTAGGTAGCGAGTGACTTTGACATAACTCCGAGAGCTGTGTCCAAATCTTCTCATCAGAGAACCAGTCGTTAACGCCATCTCTTGCGGTGTGAAAGGAACAATAAGGAAGTTGAGAGCGTTCGCTTATAAAGCAGTTGGCTTATGGCTTAGTTGGTTTAACGTTCCAAAGCGACTCAGGCAATGAGAGACGCCGTAGTGAAGGGCTCCAGAAATTTCGACCACCTGGGCTTCTTTAACGTGCACTGACATCGCACAGCACACGGGACTCTGGAATTTCGCCTCCATAGAAATGCGACCGCCGCGGCCGGGATCGAACCCGCGTCTTCCGGGTCAGCAGTCGATCACCATAGCCACTGAGCCACCGCGGCGGCTTTTGAAGCAGTTGAGGAAGTCCTTATCAAAGCGTCCAATGGTTTTTCGGCAGCTTTTGATCTGGTGTACTCATTCTCCACTGGGCATTGCCTCCATGCGGTTAAGTGTTACAGCTAGCGTGCTCATATGCCTTGTGGGGAAGCCAACGTACACTGTGACCAGTATCAGCTCCAGAACCAAGAAAACGGGGCTAAATATTTCGAATAGTCAACAGACTGTGCTCTACGTCATTATTCCTCCAAGTCTAGTTTTGTTGGCGCCGCAGAACAAAACGCGCGCGCATTGGCGAGGTTCAAATGGTCGGTTGGCCTGTATTCCGCAGCGTCGGGGCGCTCATTGCGCGCGCTGAATGCTCCCTGAGCACAGGTCGACTGCACAAGTGAGCTTTTACTGCTTGAGACGGATTTAGGGTGGCTTGACGGCGGAACGAATCACTGATCCGTCAACTCAACGGTTTAGTCCAAGGCCCTTTTCCCAAGCGGTCTGTGCGATGTCTGTGCACGTTAAAGAACCCCAGGTGGTCGAAATTTCCGGATCCCTTCACTACGGCGTCCCTCATAGCCTGAGTCACTTTGGGAAGTTGAACCTCTTCATTAACCATACATCTTTCACAAGCAGTTCACCCCATATAAGTCGAGCACCAGGCCGCTGGAAATCTTGTACCCATGGAAAACCAGTGGGTACCCGGCAGAATTGGGGATCGAACCCAGCACCTCTCGAATGCGAGGCAGATGCTCTACCACAAAACCATCGATCCGGCACCATCGCTGAGCACAAGGTATTTGGCCCTCGGTCCACGCGGTGACATGATGCGATGCCAGCTGACATGAGGGTTAGGTCACTTAGGGCTGCAACGAAGAAACAGCTGTAACCAAACACTCGTGTGACCTTATCGACTTCGTTGTAACGAGGTTCAACTGCATGTAGTTTTATTTTGTAGTGGAATGGGGCATGTAGACAGGACGACGATGACGTCAACGTCCACGGTCCACGCATTGAAAAGAAGGCCGCTAACATGAGACAGGTGTGGCTAGGCCACTTACAGCTGGAACTAAGAAACAGCTATAACAAAGCAATCTCGGCTCTCCTTCGACTTCGTTATAACGAGGCACAACTACTGATCCGGCACGTGGATGTTACCAAGCGCTTGCCTTGAGACTGCTCTATCGTGTCCATGTATGACAGCCTCGGCGTGTCCATCTTCAAACTTCTGCAAGCCGGTCATCCCTGTGACCTGTATTTTGATCAGATGTCCATGACCGCAGATCGATTCTTGAGTGGGCTAGGCTGCAGGGGCACCGGCCCGATGTTTAATCTTTGTTTGCTCCTCATGCAGGTATGTTATTATTCTGAGGCCGATGGAGTGTGTCCGATCTGACGATCGCTTGCAGATGCTGCTCCCTTGCCCGCATAGTATTGGTGCTCGCACCCGTTATATTGCACAAGTCGTCACCTTCTGAGCGGGGATGTGGAACTCACCCCGGGCCCATTGACGCGGTCTGGGAGTGGTCGCGGTTCCGCTCTCGAAGAGGCTGCTAAATGTACCTTCTTTTCTTCTACGCCATGACGTCGGCGGTCCTGCATCCGAAATGGGCTTCAACAAAACAGAATTCAGGATAGCACGTGGCTACTCGGTTGATGTGCGCGATAAGCGTCGAAAACTTTGGCAGTTCTCGAAGTCGATAAAGAAGGAGAGTGACTGTCCGCGCCTTGTCTTCAACAAGCTGTTTATAAACGATAATATTTACGTCTGGGACACGGACGCCAACTGCGCACTTCGTTTGGAAACGTGAGGAAATGATGCGCCACAAGTAGAAGCTCGGACCCCGGTAAGTCCCGATGACTGACCGAATAACCTACCTGCCTTACCCCATTCAAGTAACTCTTTCTTTCCGCCACTTGATAAGCATAGTCGTAATAACGCGTTATGTTTTTTTTAATACAAATGTGAGAAGTATCCTCTCGAAAGCCGTTCCTATTTCCTCGCTCATCGACTCATGCTCTGCATCATTAATCGCGCTCACGGAAACGTGGCTCACGGACAACGTTCCTGATGACAATTTTTTTTTTTACTCAAGTAACGTTCAATATATTTCGCTGCGACAGGGCGAATTGGAGAGGCGGCGGTGTTCTGTGGGCATTAAAAAAAGACGTCCTGTGTATCCATTATACATTACGTTTCTTGAATGTGAATGGGCTTTGCTAAAATGCAGTACTAGAAACATACTTATTCGTGTTTTTTATCGGCCCCGTGTTTGCAGTGTTTTCGCTGACGAATTTTATCGCATTCGAAGTGAAGTGTGCAACCGGTTTCCAAATTGTGCTTTATTGATATTTGGTGACTTTAATTACCCCCATATTAATTGGGCTACACTATCGGTCGCGGCGAGTGAAAGAGAATCAAACGCATTTCTTCAGTCATGTTTAAATTTTTTTTTATCTGAACTCATCGTGGAACCGACACGGCGCACTCCCACATGCTCCAGCATACTTGATCTAATACTTAGTAATATTCCTGACATTTGCACCAACATCAGTTATACTGACGGGCTCTCCGATCATCACATCATTACTGGAGACATTTTGTTCAGAGAGAGGTAGGAAGGTGACTAATAAGAAAATTAAATCCTATAGCAAAGCTAACTTCGATGGAATGAATGCTGAACTATCTCTCTTTGCTGACGTTTTTTTTTTACTAGCTTTTCGTCCCATACAATTGAAGAAAACTTGATTGCGTTCAAAAATGTGTTCTCGGCCCTTGTTGATAAGTATATACGCACCATAACAATTAGGAGTAACAGTTCTGCACCATGATTTAACAAGCAACTTCGACGCTTAAACAACAAGAAAAAAAAAGCGATTATACAGGCAAGCCGTCAAGAGCAGTCATACATCATCGTGGCTTAAATACAAGCAGTGCGACAAAGAATACCAGGCCTTACTTAAATCTTCTCGTCGACACTTTTTTAACCATGGCCTAGCATCTACGCTGACTAACAACCCTCGAAAATTTTGGCAACTAATAAACCACAGCAGTCATCCTGAAATTACGCTTACTGATCACACAGGCGCCACTGCTCCCGAGTCAGAGTGCGCACAGATGTTAAACAACGCATTTTCATCTGTGTTCACTCGCGAGGACGTCTCTTTATGCCCAAACATAGGTACACTTTCAGATATGATTATGCAACAGATTGCTATCAGCGAGTCCGGTATCATATCACTACTTGGAATTCGCAAAATGTCGTCTGCATCTGACCACGTTGGCTTCAACAACAAGTTGTTAAAGAGCACACCACAAAGCATTTCGGTAATCTTGTGCGCACTTTTTTCACAGTCATTGTCATCCGGCCGGATTCCTAATGATTGGCGCACAGCCAAGGTCATACCATTTTTAAAGCTGGCGATCGCACATCCCCTCTTAACTACCGACCCATTTCATTAACTAGTACCATCTGTAAACTACTGGAGCGCATCATACATTCGCAAATCATAACATACCGAGAAGAGCATAACATAATCTTAAAATACCAGCACGGCTTTCGCAAGGGATATTCATGCGATGGGCAGTTAGCGGTATTTACTAATGACTTCCTATCCTGTACTGAGGTTGGCAACCAGGTGGATGCCATACTCCTGGACTTTTCCAAAGCTTTTCACCGCGTTCCTCACCAGAGGCTACTAACGAAACTAAAACATCTTAACATTGACACACAAGTCATTTTATGGATAAAAGATTTTTTGTCATTCCGAACACAGTTTACGAATATAAACCACTGCAATTCCTCTTTTATTCCGGTCACGTTCGGCGTTCCACAAGGGAGCGTGCTCGGTGCATTGATTTTTGTAATATATATTAATGATTTGCCTAACTGCAACTCGTCCCGTGTAAGACTGTTCGCCGATGACTGGGTTATTTACCGTAAAGTTACTCCTGGAACTGGCCAACAAGCGTTGCAATCAGACCTAAACGCGATTAATGTGTGGTGTTCTGACTGGCAAATGACCCTAAACCATACCAAAACTAAGTGCATGTCATTTACACGTTCCTATTCCCGCGTTCTAACCTCACATTTTATAGATAACGATATTGTCGAGCTTACTACCACATACAAATACCCAGGAGTAAATTTTCAAACGGATCTAACATGGCGTCATCACATCAACGTTACTCTTGCAACTGCTAATCGCTCATTCAGCACCATGAAGCACAGACTAAGGCAACCACCCTCACACTTAAACGAGATCGCATACACCACCTTAATCAGACCTAAAATTGAATATGCATGTGCAATCTGGGACCCGAGCACGGATTACATCATACGTAACATTGAATCCCTGAAAAGCCGTGCTGTTCGCTTAATTTTTTCGGGACTATTCCCCGTACACCAGTGTTACATCTTTTAAAAATTGTGCCAGATTAGATCCACCATCACTACGACGAAAACACGCTCGACTATCTCTGTTTCACAAGATTTATCATCACGACATTCTGCATGACGGCCTCTTTCAGCCACCTTGCCGCATCTTCCCTCACCGCGATCATCTTTACAAAGTCAATCGCCCAGTCTGTCAGTCATCACTTTACGCGCAATCATTCATACCTAGAACCATAAGTGACTGGAATAACCTACTATCGGATATTGCTACGGAAGTTCACCCAGACAAATTTCACAAAATGCTGCATACTCACATCAGAATGTGAGCTCTCTGTGCACCACTTTACTTTTATAGAGTTAGTAATCCTTCTTTTGTTAGTTATCCTTCTTGTTAGTAATACTTCTTTCGGGTTCGATCCCGGCCGCGGCGGTTGAATTTCGATGGAGGCGAAATTCTAGAGGCCCGTGTACTGTGCGATGTCAGTGCACGTTAAAGAACCCCAGGTAATCGAAATTTCCGGAGCCCTTCACTACGGCGTCCCTCAAAACCTGAGTCGCTTTGGGACGTTAAACCCCCATAAAACCAAAACCAAACGTTCTTTCGAATACTACTACCTTCTTCCAGATGTTTATTTTCCATTCTTTTTTTTCTTTCTGCGTTGTTTTTGTATTCTTAATCCCAGCTGTTTGAATTTTTACGCTTTCTATTTGCGCTATAGTATTGTTGCTATTGTTTATTATTGCACTTCAAAATGATGTCTGTATTTTTTTCTCTCTCTCTTTTCTATTTCGAGCAGTGTTGTCAAAGTGCTTCGTGTGTCCCCCCTATGTAGTACCCTCCCCGGAGGGCCTTTAGGGTATTCGAATAAATAAATAAATAAATAAATAAATAAATAAATAAATAAATAAATAAATAAATAAATAAATAAATACTATTGCCAGGGCAGAGTCAGTTGGCTCGAGACACTGTGGACAGTGGACATACAGTCTGTTTAACAGCTTTGATGCTTATGAGTCGAGTGTAGCTGCCCTAGAATCCTCACTTATGTCCAAAGACTACAGTTTGGTTAGTGATTTGAGTGCTGAAATCAACTCTGTTACAACTAAAGTAACAGAGTTGGTCTTTAAAATGATGACTTCAAAACTGTTCTCAAAGAAATTATGTTACAATACACGGTATATTGGAAGACCTAAGTGAAAATGCTGACACACTGATGATTAAAGTTCCTTTGTATTTGCTGAGGACTTGGAGTACCTGTCCCGATAGTGGACGCTGCCACAGACTAAGTAGAGCACGCACTGGTTATAATCACCCCGTTATCCCAAAATTTTCTAACTTCAACGACAAAACTGAGGTTCTAAAGAAAATCTTGAAACTCATGGACTGGAACTTCTTGAATAAAGAAGATTTCTCTGCAAGGTCCCAGTTGATTCAGAAGAAACTTTTGGATGCACCTGTGTCTTTTCATGACAACGGTTCTGTCGTCAACTTAAGTTATGATCATGCTTTCATTGACAAGGTTCGTTATAACTGGAATGACACTTGAAACTCATTAGCAATGACTTATAATCAACGTGTTTCTTCTGAACCTGGGTCTGACTTCCTTCCCATCCCATCCTTGACTTCGTTCTGACTGTTTCGACAACCTTGTCTGTCTTGAATATTAACGCTCGTAGTATTGTAATTAAGTTTACTGATTTACTGTTGCTTGTTTCTATTGAGATCCCCATGCTATCAGCATCACTGAGAGTTGACTGCATAGTGGTTTTTACTCTGACTTCGCTATACCCGGTTTTGTTGGAGTGCTCTTTCACAGCAGTTGTGGTACTGGGAGTGGCGTGGCTTGGCACTGCTTGTCCGGTCGGATCTACGATTCCTCATTTTGCCATCTCCCCTACAAACAGAATCCTTGTGGTGTAAAAATTACGTAAATAATCGGTATATTGTAATTAATGTTCTATATCGTCCACCCGGCTCTTCCATTAATGTCATTCATGTTGTTGCAAATTTCATGAACGAGCCTAACACTGCCTCATCAGGCTGTATCTGCATGGGTGATTTCAACGCTCCTGGCATACACTGGCCATCGGCGTCTGCAATCTGTCGTGACATCACAATTTTTAAACAACTGACGAACATTTCCTTCTGCTTTCGACTAGCTGAGGTCGTTTCTAGTGAAATCCCGCTGAATTCCGCCCTGGATTCCGTTTTTCTAAGCGCTAATCTTGCCGAACAAGACCTGTTGTGAGGTAACTGATGGGTTCTCAGGCCATAAAGACATTTTATTATCGCTTTCTTAGCCAATTTCTGGATTAACCTATACGTTTACTAGTTTTCCTGATTTCACTAGTGTGGATGACGACTCCATTACTGATGTCTTAGCGGATCATTGCGATACGTTTAGTGCACTCTCAGACAGGCAGGACATAAATCGCCTCCTTAATTTTTCTGAGTGTCTTGTCATACCCTGTATCTGTCGCTTTGTGCCTATTAAAACTAAGAAAAGGAATACTAACGTTACTTGGATGACTCCTGACATATTACAATTGTCCCGTCGCGTTCGTAGGCTTAGACGCTCCAAAAGGAGCAACTGTCCCATAACCTTGGATATATTTCTCGACGTAGAGAAAGAACGTAATCCGAAGTTGCGCACCGCCAAAGATTTCTTTTTCGCGTTCACCTGCACCAACAGAACTGTTCCTCGAAAACTTTGGTCATCTAATTACCTCGCGATGCTTCCTCCACTTCTTTCAGAATAGATAATGCCATCATAAGCGATCTTGCTTTAATGTGAGATGCTTTCAAGAAATATTTTCAATTCTTCTTTGTTTTCTATTTGAATTTCACACCGCCACTTACTAAAATAGTTTCTTGCGAAGCAATCGGTGTAGTTGAGATCATTAGTGAAGGCATTCTCAACCTTGCATTAAACTTGGATCATAAGATATGCACTGTTCCGTGCGGGATACACAATGCTTTCCTGATTATTTATTCATTTTGGTCATCAAAATATATAACGGTCATATTAAAATCCCCTTATCTTATGCAAGTGTTCCTTCTTCATGGAAGTTTGACAAAGTACTCCCTCTTTACAGATCTGGCGATAAGCAGTGGTTGTTGAGCTACAGGCCAATTTCATTGGCTTCACAGTGATGCAGAATGCCGGAGCACGCCATTCATAAACACATCATGGTCTTTCTGGAATCGAATAGTTTATTGTCTAACGTACACTTTTTTTGGGCGTCGTTTTAGCCTGGTAATGAAATTATCTGAGTTAACGCATGACATTTCTCCCTTGATGTTGGCAACCACGCTGACGCCATTTCCGTAGATTTCTCGAAACATTTGACGTATTAGTTAACTGGATTTCAAGCTTTCTGTCATTTCGCTCCCAGTTCGTCTTTTACAGTTCGACTGACTGTGCGGCTGTTGATGGGACATCAGGAGTGCCCATGACTCCGTCCTCGGGTCGCTTCTTTTTTCCTTATAACAAGGTTCAACTGCATACAGGTATACTAGATAATCTTTTTGCTGCAGAATGAAGCATGTGAACGACAGGATGACGACGACACCGATGATGTCTTGAAACTGGGAGAACCAGACAAATGCAGCTAGTGCTGTGAAAGTAATGTTCCAAATTAGGCGTAACTTGGCATTAACGGTACGAATACAAGAAAAGGGAATTCTCTGAAATGGGTTTCTGTTGCCGGAAGCGGCAGTCACTTCTTTCCCTGTGGAAAATCGTTTCTCTCCAACATGCTTCCTTTTGTGTTTATTTTGGTAATCAGACAAACCCTGACCAACTTTATTTTTGCTAGCACGATTCTCTGTTTCCGCCGGTACAGCAAAAGCGTGCGTAAATTAGGCGTGCTTCGCGGCAAATACGCATTTCGCGCGGCTGACTTGTAGAGAGGCCACTAATGCGCGCAACCTCTCACAGATGTCGCCACCTGACTATATCTGCAGCCTCCTCAGCCTATGTTGTTGTTGCCTGAAAGATGATGGCACATACTCACGGTGGGGGATTGGCCAGGGTTTTGTGCAGACCCAAGCGTTGGGAGGCGGCTTTTTGGTGCCTTTCGCGTAGTCAGAGCGAAGTGCTGCCTGGGTAAACTGCACTCTGGTTGAACGAACTATACCCCGACTACGGTGTATAACCGCCGTATCTTGACAGTACTCAGCTTTTGGGTAGAGACACGGAAACTAACGAAATGGTCTGAAGGTAAATTGTGGACAGCGCAGGATAACATAGGCGTATCGTAGAGAGGTATGTAGAAATTCCGTACCATTGATTATAGAATTAACTAAAGTTTATGATTTCTTGGTGGAAATCAAGTGTAAATGGACTTGAACGAGGTACCTGTGTCCTGTCTGTGTCACATCCACATATTTTAATATCGCTGTTAATCGTGAGCTTAGGAGGGCTTTGGCTGGGCATGTAATGCAGGCAGCAGCGAACCGACGATGGCTAGGGTAACATAATGGATTCTCACAAAAAGACAACCGTAAGGGGGGGGGGGGGGGGGGTGACTTAGAGTCTGATGGACGGATGAGATCGGAAAGTTTGCGGGGATAAAATGGCTGCGGGTTGCAAAGGACATGGCTCAAGACGTGCCTTTGTCCTGCAGTGGACGTAGTTAGACTAACATTGTTGTTGATGATGATGGTGACTGATCGACACGGGATACGGACACCACCGCCAGTTTCTATGCCGCCAATGACAAGACAGCTCAGGACCATGCCGGAGGAGGGACCCCTGTCGTGATGCTCTCCCCAGGTGGAGTGCGAAAGGATCGCGACAGCTGTCCCTCGATCCTCATGCGACATGCACCATGCGCGGAAGTAAACCATCGACGTGTAGGTGACGTGCAAATGGAGCAACATAGTGCGTAACAAATCTTTCACACGTCTCGGACGCTCGAAGACGGGTTCAGCTGGCCTGCTGGACAGAATCTGATGCTTTAGACTTTCAGCGGCAACATGACGGTGTGCACTGGTTCTTTGTGCTTAACAAAAAAGTCCCTTTTAGTCGCTTTTACTGCGTTACCAATAAGAAGGTCGTTTCCTGAAAATCCGTTTTGTGCTTTGTGACTGGTGCGAATGAACGCGAATGACACACCTACTCATTAGCATACAGTCGTAAGGCAACGCATATACTCATGTCCAGCACTCTGGGGAAAAAAATTAATAATATCAGATTATGAGCTACTGTTATGGAAATATGGAAGGTAATTGTCCATTTTTCCCATGCGTAGAAAAATCGTTTTTTAAAAGGTTTTCATTTTTCGCATCGAACAGTTAAGACTGCCATAGAAAACTAATGGGGGATGTTTTTGACGATAGCATAAACCTTAATGGCAAAAAAATTCAATCCTACTCACGGGAGATATGCGGATATACTCACTGTTATGCGGAAATCTCGCAATACATGAAAAAATTGCGTTCATAAGCTTTTTTCTATTGAAAAATGCTTTTGTCCAGAATTGTTCGATATGGGGTTCACCTTTGTTCAGCAAGAATCAACGCGATTGTGTGGCTTATGGGCAATAAATAAAAAAAAAATTGGAGGGGACACTCGAGCTCCGCCTTAAGGCTATGACGCGATAGCTTAAATAAGTCCCATATATGCAGAAGGTCATTCTCAACTTTACATTAATAGATCGCTTGGAGTCTTCATACCCTTCTTGGCGCAGTGGTGCAGCGGTTAAGCGATGCGCCACTGCCCTGCGATGGCAGGTGCTCCCAGCGGTGGGCCTTGAGCGGACCAGGTTGCTCTTCAGCTGCAACCTGGTATGGTGGGAAGTTTGCTCACTATCCGGTGGGAAGGTTTTGATGAGGCCGCAGGGTCACGTGACATAGGTGGCCCACCTGCTCCCTAGAGGGCTCTCTGGGCACCACCTGCCAGAGTCATGCTCGCGATTTTTAGCTCACAACGCCGACGCCGGCAACGTTGAAATCGGATTTTTTGGACAACGGGGTCTTTGACGCCATCGCGCTAAAAAAGCAAACAAAATTCTGTGGCTTATGGGTTGAGTGCTCGTCTCGCAATTTAAAAGACCTGAGTTCAATTCTTCGCACCTTTGGGAGAAATTTTATTTTTCTTTTATACCACGGTGACGTCATCTGGGATATTCGGCACCACTGCTGCTGGCCAGCGCCGACATCGGGTTTTCGTGCCGATGAGCCATATAAGGATTTCACGTTAAAAAGAAGAGCATACTGCTGACACATAAATGAGTACTCATTGGATGACCACCTGTCTATTTTTTCTTTAGTTTAGTCCCTAACAGATACTCCTGCAGAATTTGCATGCTTAGCGACCAGCTTACTTCATTGGCCCTCAATGATTGGAGGAGGAGGAGGAGGAGTAATTAACCGCCTGTGTCTTGGCCACTCCACCGTAGTGGGTATGTGCCAGCAACGTCTGAGGCCTTCCTTTCTTCCTTCCTTCCTTAATCGCCTGCAGAACGACACCATGACTAAATGGCGACGCGACGCTGGCCCTGACGCCTTCTCAGCGGCTGGTCTCTACTCTACTCCAGCGAGTGTTACTCCCACGGTCGGTCGCTCTGAGGAGCAACGCTCCGTCGGTTTCGCTCGGCCTTTGTCTTTCAAGAGCCGCCGAGACCTGCTGGACGGCTCAGGTTTGGATTTCGAGGTAATAGCATTCCGCCGCAGCCGCGAGTCGCGGCGGAATGGTTGTACTTGTCGTAGCTTCGTCAGGGAACTTGGTGAATTCCCATAGGATGTGCGTCAGGGTGGCCCTCTCCCGCTGGCACACACGACACACATCACTCACTCACATATACCTTCGGGGACAGATGATCCTTTAACACTGGGTGGGTAAAGAACCAGTTTGTCTCTAAAAAGGTGTCTACACGATTTCAAATGAGAGGCGTTACAGTGTACCCAACACCGGCCCACTGGGTTCGCTGGTTCTTCAAAGCCACTAGTCAGCTTGAGTACGTGCAGTACATTTCCGATTTAATGTGTTCGGCTGCGAGTACCCGTCATTTGTACTCCATAGGTTCGACACAAACCCATGCTACTGGTCGCAACGATAAATGCATCGGCGTTCGTGACTCACGCATTTTAAGCTGCGAGCCGAAGTCTTTGCAGGGCGCGCGGGGCTGCACAAAGGAGCAGTTCGAGTGGCGCTTGGTCAACAGAGCTGCGGAAAACCGATTCGCGCTGTCTCGAAGTGAGCTAGAATCGGCAGACGCTTGCTCTAATCACGTGTAATTGCACAACAAAGCAGCCTGTCTACTTGAGAATGGCGTAGGCGTGCAGCTCAGTCAGAACGAGGGAAGGTATGTGGATAAGGACGAGAACTATTTGGTTAGAGTTGATTGAAAAAAAAAAAAGTTTGCTCGAGAGGGCTTTCAATGCGACCTGAACGAAGAGAGCTACATGAAGTCAGTTTTAACTTCCCTTTATTTGCGTTTGAAGCTTAGAGATTGCGAACGATAGAGCGTGCATATGGTGGGATATTCTCTACGAGGTGTGACACACTGAACAGTTCTGACGAAAACGCGTTTGAGGGATCCCTTTTAAGTGCGCGTCTGGCGTTTCGTGGGCGTAGTGGGTCGAGGGCCCCTACCTCCATTAGGCCGTCGTTATCAATGTAGAATGGAATGCCGATAAATAGATAAGGAACTACAAAGGGCTTTGGTACTCTAAGCTAGTTCGCTGTTGTCCGCGTGCGTCTAGTTATTGCCACCCACTCAAACCACGTTGGGCGGTAATACACAGGACGGGCTGGCGATTCCGGTGTACAGGCATCGAAAAGGCTCTTCGGGAGCTGTTGCGCCCCTGCAGCAACCGCAGCAGAAGCAGCAAGTATCAGGCGCGAAGGAGCGCACGGTTGCTGCGCGGTGTTTGCGGTTAGCGACGGCTGGCCGGGACAGGAGAGCCATTAAGCCACGTAAGGCTAATGCAGCCTCGACGCGGCCCGTTTGCAGCGCAAACGACTCCACCTGCGGCTGGTGGCGAGCGAACAAGGAGGCACTCCTGTCCTCGAGTATCGATCCCCGATGCGCCGGCGACACGCGGGTCCTTCCGATGATATTTGGGGCTTCGAAAGCGGCTCGCGCTCCGCGCGCAACCTGGATGTGGCACTTTTCAGCGCGCCGCTCTTCCTCCGACACCTCCGCGTGTGTGCGCGTTCGCTTTCGCTCTTAGCGACCCGTATATATAGGAATGCGGCGACGGCGCCTGGGGATCGATCCCGCGACGTCGCTGCGGCGGCCGAACGAGCCCTTGCGCCACAACGAGAGGTGGTGGTACTATTTTGACGGTAGGGGAACCCTTGCGGAGGTCGTTTGTTTGAAAATTGCTTGGTAACGGGCTCTTCACAAGTGTCGGGGGCATTAAGTCGGCGCGGATTTTGTGGAGAGTGCGCGATCTGGAGCGTGGGTGAGTTGTGGGAGGGACGCGTGGTTCTGAATTGCGCTGTTGACTGCGCTGTTGGTCAGCTTTGAACTTCTTTTGACTTGTAGAAGTATATATGCGTGCCAGCCTCTGGCTTCTGTTCACACACACGTAGTCGTTAAAACTGGGCTCTCACCAAAACAAAAGCGCCGTATTCTGAATGAGAGCGTCGTCGTCATCGTCATCATCATAATCAAAAGCATCAACATCATCAACAAAACTACGTCGATCGCAGAGAAAAAGCCTGCCCCATTGATCTGCGGCCGCCATACAGTCGCAGAGTTAACGTCATCCGCCTACCTCTTCTGCTGCCGGCCTCTATAGGTTCGCCTTCTCTTGGAATCCACTCCACCATCCTAAATGATCATCGGTTATCTTTTCTTCGCATTACGTCTCATGTCAATTTATTCTTCTTGATTTGAAATAGGTCATCATTAACTCGCGTTTGTTTCCTACCTAGCCCACTCTGGGTTCTTGTTTTATAACATTGTCACAATAATTATTTTTCTTGCTGCAGCTGAATACGTTGACGTCAGTTTAATTTCAAGCCTTTACTTTAGCCGCTTCCGATATTCTGACGAGCACTAGCAAGATGCTACCCAGCAGAACATTATTTGACCACCATGGTGCAGGACTAAGCCACCACCTCCTGCATGAATTCACCAGCTAACAGAAGAGATAGCAGGTACTAACCAAGTCAAAGGAGGCTGGCTGGAATGGTTCGCAGCCTTAATGGATTCCGTTTTTCACAGTGACGGAGCCTCATATCTCCGAGTGATACAGCCTCTTGCTGGGAATTAAGAAAAAAAGAGGACACAGGGAGGAGCACACAGAGCATGATGACAATTTCTTCAGTGCCTGTGGACGTTGAGGAACTGCATTCGAGACATGGCAACGCAACGGCTGGCTTAAGATGCGTGAGGGTCAAAACGAAATATGCTTGAGGCTTGTATTATAGAAGTGTTCCCTAAATGGAAATGTCCAAGTGTGCGTGGCTTCCAATGTGCATGTTCTCCTCCTCAAAAAAACAAACAAACTAGCAGAAGTTTAGCGGTGGTTAGACCTAGTGATAGTAGCGAACTGAGCTCTGTTAAGGATGCTTACGCATTGTTTGACGCCTGAGTCGGTCCGGCTCGCGCCTCATCCATGGCAAGGCTGAGCGACCGGGCGCCAGCGAAACAGCTGTTATACCCCCGCTAGTCACGTGGTACAGCAGCTCCGAGCGAGTGACATGGTATGACGTCACTTGTCACACCTCCGCTCCGCCCGCTCAAGCTCAAGCGCGCACCAAACTTGGACTTGGGAGTTGAAGCACGAAGAGTAGAGCATTTGCTTTAAAACGGCAAACAGCAACGCCTTCGTCTCTTCTCGGATCGCGTTAGTTCGTAGAAGCTATCTCCGCCTTGAAATCAAACACTGTCTACCGAAAAGTGATAGGCGCCTAAGATAAAGGCGAGTAATATATTTGCTGGCTTCATAGAGCTGCAGGATAGAATGGTATAACTATGGAACACTTTTTAAAGATGAGGATGCTGTCTAATGCGTCACGTGAGCAGATGTCAAGAAAGCATCGTTTTAGACTAGCGGGCGACCTATAAATAATAATAATAATAATAATAATAATAATAATAATAATAATAATAATAATAATAATAATAATAAAATAATAATAATAATAATAATAATAATAATAATAATAATAATAATAATAATAATAATAATAATAATAATAATAATAATAATAATAATAATAGGTTTTTGGGGGTAAGGAAATGGCGCAGTATCTGTCTCATATATCGTTGTACACCTGAACCGCACCGTAAAGGAAGGGATAAAGGAAGGAGTGAAAAAGACGGGAAGAGAGAGGTGCCGCAGTGGAGGGCTGCGGAATATTTTCGACCACCTGGGGATCTTTAACATGCACTGACATCGTGCAGCACACGGGCGCCTTAGCGTTTTTACTCCATAAAAACGCAGCCGCCGCGGTCGGGTTCGAGCCCGGGAACTCCGGATCAGTAGCCACTATCACCCCTCCTTCCCCACTCCTGCCTGCACCTTGTGCCCAGGACCATTCGCCTCTTCCCTCCACATCCTATCCCTCTGCCCGGCGGACCCTCCCCCGCGCGGCCTAGAGGGCCTCAAGACCTGGGAGGACTGGGAGACCCTGCTGCGTTCGGAGGACCCGGCCGTGCAGACAATCGCCACCGGCCGGGCTGCCAGTGTTATGGACCTTAGGGACATAAACACTTGAGTGCAGTGGGGTCGTGCGGAGACCCAGGGGCGTGCCCCGACTTCCTCTCCAACAATAAAGTTTTTTTCTCTCTCTCTCTCTAGTCGAGAGCCCTAACCACTGCTCACCGCGGCGGGTACCACCTATAAGGCGGTACGACTTAGAGTACTTAGCTCGACAGCTTGCTCTAAGCGTTCTGCCCGGGCTGAACTCCAAAACAATCTGGTCGATACGAAGCGACCGCTGGTATACAATGCAGACCTGCCTACATGAACTGCCAAACGTACGGGACTAAGCATTTGTCATTTCTTTTACGCGATCAAAATCATTTTTACTTCACGTCGCATGCTATGCAGCGCAAACGCTATGGGGAGTTCTAGCGTTTTCTGGTGTCCGGCGCTCACGAACTCTGCCTCCGGCCGCGGCCACATGCCAGCCTGCGTGAAAATAGGAGCCTGCTATTCCCACCTGCCGCTTTGGACAGCTTCGCGACTGCTTGTACATTCGCTCGCTCGGTTAGTGTGACAAAGCGTAGACGAGTTTGCCTGACCATTTAGCTATTTTGCGCGGCGAGGGGCTTCCCGAGGAGTTGAAATTATGGGAGAGGGGGGTGTAGTGTTGAAGGTAGAGAAGCAGTAGTCATTTTTATTTTTATTTGTGCCGTTGATGTGTCGTGTAGCACTAGTAAAGTTTATGACTCGAACACTTATCAAATAGATGAAAGAAATTCCCTGTCTCGTGCAAAAGAAAGTAATTCGTTACGAATTAAGGGGCTGCCTTAATTCAGGAAGACAAGGGCGAGGATGGGAAAAAAATTCCCCCCCCCCCCCCCCCCACCCCCGAGGTGTGTAGGGAAATCACTGCCCGCAGCTCAAAGGTGCCATATGAGGTCGGATGTGAGCAGCATATAAGGTCAGCTAACAAACCTTGTCAGCAAGCTTCAACCTATCGCAAGCCTTCATTTCAGGCATGGTGAAGGTCCCCATGCTTGAAAAAGAAAAGTAAAAACGCCGCTTGATTAAACCGTGAGGAAACGTGTGTAGCGTTGAGAACGCGCACTTGACTGCGTGGACACGTGCGTGGTTATTTCACTACAAGTGCTGATAAACACTCCTATGTCCACGGTTTACTTTAATTTGTTCTTTATTCATTCGCTTCACTTAGAGTATCGCATTTATATATAATCTCATATTCTATCCATTATTTCCAGTCGCCAGATCTCTATTGATCGTGTAAATACACTAAGCATGCATTTCGTTAAAATAGATGAAATATGGTTGCATGATGCTGCAGACATTTTCAGAATAAAACTAGGAAAAATGCCGTAATATGGCGTTTGAATTTGTACTCAGGCCAGAGCCTTATAGAACAAGTACTGAGGGGGAAAATTGATACTGCATCTATCACGACCGAACTGAACGAGTCGCATATTTCGAACCCTGCATCCCTGACACTTTAATATGCACACGTTTCTCTCTATTTGCCTTGTGCAGTTTACTCGCAATAAAGTCATATATCGCACTAATATCGATAGTAATACTGAAGTGAATCAGCCTCAAACATGCATAGCAAGGGCCGGAGGAAGCTGGCGCGAACCGGGATTTCGCCGGTGGCGCCACCGCTGCGCCATGAAAAAAAAAAGGCGTGCGCTTCCCCCGCCGGTCGGCACACCTAGTCATCTAGACATCATATTAACAGTAAGAGACTCCATGTGGTTGTGTCACGTCAGCCATAGAGTTTCTTATTAATAATTAGAGGGAAAGTTGGCGGCGCTACACCTGAGCCACCATAGACGCTGTTGTGCTCGCGCTCCCTTCCTGCTGTTGAGTTCGGCGAATTTGGACATGGGGAGGATTCCCTGAAAACAACCGCAAAGGTGAAAGAACCCCCTGGAAGAAACATGGCTGCAGGAATGTCGGAAGCAGCGACGATAGCGTCCCCACGTGTTCTAACATGCCATCGGGTCGACGAACGGAGTGTTGTCCTCTTTGGTAACGCTGGGGTTGAACAATTGCCCGAGAGCTGCGTCTTCGACAGAGGTTCCGCGTTCCGGTAATCCGTACAAGATCTTTCAACCCCTGCTGGGAGACAGCCCGCATTCCTGTGTGTACGCAGGCGCCTTCCTGTTCCACATGGGCGCAGTCCGGACCCACGTGCGCGCCCACCTGGAGGCCGTGTGGACGACAACGTGACCGGGTCCTGTTTCCTTTCCATCGACCGAGCTGCGAGAGAACATCAGGACCGCCCTGCCGTGGGTGGTACCATCAGTGCCATCGTGTGAATGGACATCATTTTTCGAACTGTATTCCCCAACCAGGGATCTGAGGAATACGAAGAGTATTTAACGAGCTGCTGGTTTGGTACCAGGAGAGAGCCCCTCTTGAGAGATACCCTTTGCTGGGAGAGTCCCGACCGCTAAGAAGCTCCCTTTACTCAGAGGCACTCCCAGTTGCTCTTGCTTGTACACTATGTACATAGTCTTTATATAAAGTTTTCCAAGTTTACTTCCTCCGATCGTCCTCGTCTCTTCTCCGGCTCAGCCACGCTACCTGAATCCCAACAGCGCTCAAAGCATCATGGGGCGATGAGCTACTTGGTGCGGGACAGTCATTTTTTTTTTCATGAACAGAGAGTGGCGTTACTGAGATGTCCCTTTACGTCCACGGCGCAGACGACTTTGGCGCAAACGTAGTGCGCAAAAGTTATAGTACCGATAACGCCACATCACACGACTGCAAATAAATTGTTTTTTTAAATGTCATAAAAAAAACTCTGAAAGTGTTGAAGCGACAACATTTTTTTCAAGAACATATTTCTTTTTAAAAAAGTGCCGGTTAAGCAAGAAACGTTGGCTTTTTTTGTCTGCAATACTTGGCCAATAGGTGAGCAAGCCACCGCTTATTTTGGACAAACTTTATATTTACATGCTTTTCGGCTCGTTTGTTGCAATTTATAGACTGGATATTAAATGCTAAGACATTCTTGATTATCGAACAATGTTTGTTTTTTCATTATTTTTTTGGCCAAAAGTTGTGGTTCTGTCGTCGGTAGCTCTCCGCCCCATGATGCTTAAAGCGCCATTGTGGTTCAGGTGGTCTCGAGGAAGCTCCATGCAAACTCCCATAGGCAGGCGCCAGCTTTCCCTCCAGTTAATAGCAGGAAAATTCTATGACGTCATCAGAACAGCTCAACAGACGATGTTGCAACTGGCAAGAGCTCTGTGCGCATGCGCGTACTCTCGTCCGTTTCTCCACTGCTGTCCTGCATGGGATGTTGAATGACTGTCCGGCGGACGCTCCCCTGATATTACTAAAGAAATTGCAGAGCTGTATTCGTGGCGGGAACGAATGTCTGTACGATCTCTCGTTAACATAGTCTTAGGAGTGTGGAAAGAACGGGTTGGGTGGGAGTGCAGAGCAGTGCAGAGGCCATTTTCTTCATTCACGAATGAAGAAAGTGCATCCAGCGTGCTGAAGGGGAACGCACGTCTGCTCCCAAGCGTCGCAAAAACAAGGAAGCAACTAAGCAGGCCACCGGAATGTTTTTCTCCCCCAACCTCTTCCGCCTTCTTCCCGAGAGCTAATTCTTGTAGGCGCCCAGCACAGTGCAAGCTTGTAGTACAAAGCGCTCCTGAGCGAAGTGGTTTCTCAGTCGTACGACGGCGCTGCGGTCGCTGCCATGCCCGCTCTGGCTCTGAGCTTAGGGCTGGCAAGAAGGAATTCCGCTGTGGTCGTCGAGCTCGTGCGAGGAAATTAGCGCAACGCAGCCGCCCGGGCGCAAGCCGTGTTGCCATGGGAACCCTTGCGACAGATGGTGCATAATCAGCGCTTCAGCACGGAGTTGTGAATGCTTGTTTTATATTGAAGATTTGTTTCCTAATAGTAAACGCGTTTTAATTTTGTGGAAGCAGCGATCGCTCACAGTGACCTTTGACCGTAAGATTTAAGCATCTGGCAAAGGACAACCTCGTCGAACGAAACTGGAACTGTAAGTCAGCCTTTTGGTTTTCTTCATTTCTTCAGTGGGCTCCGAATGCCTGCCACAAGGCTGGTATCGTTACCTTATGTGGGCTTAGTCATAACTACATATTCGTTTGCACCCCTTGGCATTTTGTCCGAGATTCCCTGCGCGAATATGAAACAAACAAACAAACAAACAAACAAACAAACAAACAAACAAACAAACAAACAAGCAAGCAAACAAACAAACAAACAAACAAACAAACAAACAAACAAACAAGCAAACAAACAAACAAGCAAACAAACAAACAAACAAACAAACAAACAAACAAACAAACAAACAAAAGCGATTTCCAGGATACACCGAGAGGCAGAATTTTTTTATTCTCATTTCTTGAAAATTCAAAAATTAGTGAACATTTTTTGCTGTTTATTTCACAACGTAATTTTGGCTTATGTGTTTGGCGAATTACTTACGAATTACGAAATTGCTGACTTTATATTGTGGTATACGTGGCACCCCTGTGAGGTCGAAAGTCACATGTAGGTTATCTTGGATTATTTATTACCAACATCATTTAATGCGGAAGTAATTAAAGCACGACTGGTCGTGTTTAAAGCAATATGAAATATATAATGCCACCACGATAAGATAACAGTCTAGAAGTAAGCCGCAAGATAAACATGCAAATAGAAGTTAACTAAAAAGAAACTGTTGCGCATGCACAGGGTAAACGGGCAAAAGAACAAGCGAACGCAACAGGCGAGCCACACAGGCAAGTGGGAGCAGGCCTTTCTTAGTCTCCTTCGTGTCGAAATAACTTTTATCTGGTTGTGATAAATTCAAGTTTATTTATTGCTTGCGAAACACTGCTCATTCCATCACTCACGGAAAGAAGTTTGTACGCAACGCTCCAGAAGAACAAAGCCTCGGATTAGATAAAAACAAAATGTGAAAACAGCAGAACATACCCAATAGCTCTGGACAAAAACGTTTTTGAGAGGGAAAGAGTTAATGAACGGAATTCTTTCATTTATTGAAAGATTTCAGTATAAAAGTCAATATATGAGCAGATCTCCCGTCGGTAGCCTGCATTTTTTCGCCATGAACATTTCTGCTGTCGTCAAAGCGTTCCCCATTAGTTTTCTATGGAAGGCTTAACTGCTCGATGCTGGCGATGGATGCACTGCAAAAGAAAGGTTTCGCTGTATATCGGAAGAATGGATCATTGCCTTTAATATTTTAATATCAGCACCTTACAATTTTTCAGTATTCAACATTTTTGTCGAAGAATGTTGGACATGTCCAGAAGGAGCCAGGGGGCCCCGGATGACGCGGTTCACATGATGACGAGAGCGATGAAAGTACCGCTGATTCTTCGGAGAGGTAGAAGGTGACACTTTTTGGAGGCTCTTGTGCATGGTTTCGTGTTGACAATGGCTTGTTACGGTTGCAAAACATTGTCAGTGTCCTTACGTGCCGAAGACCCTCCTTAATTCAGAAGCGACTCTAATAAGGATATAACAGTCTGCGAGTGGAAGGCGCTTACAGGTTGGTGAGGTGGTGAACCTGTCACATGCAGCCGGCGTGTGTAATGTAGCGGAACAATGCGTCAAGACGTACATTTGTACTACTTAATCCAACTGTCCCCTTGTCTCACTTCGCTTTGTTAATTTTCTCTTCTAATCGACTGTAACTTGTACTCAAGAGCCAGAAAGCTGGGGCGTACATCGCAATGAAAATTTTTTTCAGTGAAAACTGAACTTCAAAAATTAATTTGGCGTGCGTTTTTCTCGTATTTTTTATCAGTTTTTAATGGTCTAAACTGGCAACTCCAAACCCTAGGCACAACCCTGTCGCATTCTTCTCTCGATCTTAAAACACGGTGCTGCTACTGAGATACGAAGTCACGCCCCTGTCCGCATAAAGCTCACGTGACAGTGTGTGGGATTACTTGGGCTGTGGTATAAACAGCGTAGTTATTAGTTATTTGACTTTCCTCCGCCAGACTGGACTTCATCTCGTATCTGTATTACTGGCTTTATCAGGTCCGAGCGGCCCAGTTTCAAATATCAGTCAAATCAATTAAATAATTGTTTATTATCTCTATGGGGAATATGTATTACTTATTAATATCTTGACGAGAATGAATTCTTCAAGGATCGTTCGACGGTTATATTTTACATGTTAAAATAAGTCTTCAAAGATTATTTTTCAGGAATAGTGATTTTCTGGTCTACAGGTACGTCGTCTAAGTACCTCCGACGTACAGTTGAACAACTCTTAAGCGTACTTTGCTGATCCAATATTTTGCAGTTCGCTTCTAATCCAACACAAATGTGCGCTTCTCTCACTCACTCTGGCTTCCGAATGAAGGATGACTGAGCTATCCTCTTGGCAGTTACCCTCTCTTTTCTTTTCCTACCATGTGACGGAAATTTGTGCAGGTGCAAAAGAGAGGAAGTAGTTACAATTTAAATCGCATCTTCCAGAAATGCACAGTGCAGAGGTATTTTTTTTTCTCTGTGGGATTGTTGAGCGCGACTTTCGTTGTCATCGAAGTAGTGTAATACACTCATGCACTGGCATTCACATTTTATCCTGCGCTTTGCTCTTTTACGCGACAGCGTATACAGCTCGTTCAGTCGAAAAGCCGTCGGACGTAATAGTAGTCGGAATCGTGTGTCGGAAACAATTGGGGGCTGCGTAAAAAAAAATTGTATCGTGGTATTTTGTGGTTCTAGTGATTGATGATTGATTGGTGTGGGATGGACGATGACGAGTTAATAAAATTGCTGCAAAACTTGATTATTTAAACAAATGAAAAAAATAGAAAAAGGGGTTCAAAGGTGTCAAAATGCTCAGAAGGCAAAAGCCAATGCTTGATGACGGTAATTAAGAAATTTTAGAGTGTGTTATTGATCAATTAATTAATTAAAATAATTGAAAAAAGAAAAATGCGTTCAAAAATGTTTCCAACGGGCAAGACATCGCGCCGAACGGGAGGTGTCGTTTCGTGGACTCCCTGGCAACGCAGCAACACGCTGTCGCGTTCCACTCTTGAAGGCGAAGCTTAAGCGTCGTCCAATTTCATTTATAAAGCCTAAAAAAAGGAACATCAACGTAAATATTAATTTACCGAATAATATTTTTATTAAGTTTGTTGCTCATTAGTGCTACACAAAACCGCAAAACCTGTGATGCCGAAAAATGGTGCGAAGTGATAAAGTTGTACCATACCTAGAAATACTGGACAAGAACATTCTTTTTTTAATGGGCACTTACTTATGAGCGCAGTATTTTCGCAAATTATAAGAGTGCACCGTAATAATCAATGCATCCGCAGATCTCTCCATGGAGCGCATGTAGTTTTCTATCTTTTGCCAAAAACGCACACCATTGGTTTTACCTGGCAGTCTTAACTACTTGCTGCGAACGCAGGACAAAACCTAACAGGAAGATTTTGCTACGCATCTCATTATTATACAATATTCTCATCAATATGTTCATAACAGATTTTACAATATTACACAGTTGCCTCGCAATTAAAAGTGTTGTCCGCAAAAGCTGGGCTTGTTGATCACCTAATGTGTCACGTAGTTGATGTGAAGTCGTAACGATTCTTTTTCTCGATTATTTTTTTTTATATTTGTCGAAGAATATTGGCATCCTCATCCGCAACCAGCCATTTCTCTCGTTATTATAGCCGAACCGCCTAGGGAAAAAAACAGCAAAATAATTAAGAACCATCCGGAAACGAAGTGACCATGGTATGCGAAGGAAAAGTAGGAGTGGGGTGCCAAAATAGAGCCGCTGCGCACAAAGGGTTCTTCTACAGACAAAGCAAGGCACACTACTTTGCACCAGCGACTTCAAAGGCATTAGTACTTGGGCTCATTTACCACAAACATTTACCTCCTGTGACGTCGCGGATGACAGGCAGCGATCAATGCGTACGGTCGGGCACGACATCGCGATCCGCAATCTGCTACCGAGATCCGAGCCGCCGCGGTGGCTCAGTGGTTAGGGCGCTCGACTACTGATCCGGAGTTCCCGGGTTCCAACCCGACCGCGGCGGCTGCGTTTTTATGGAGGAAAAACGCTAAGGCACCCGTGTGCTGTGCGATGTCAGCGCACGTTAAAGATCCCCAGGTGGTCGAAATTATTCCGGAGCCCTCCACTACGGCACCCCCTTCTTCATTTCTTCTTTCACTCCCTTCCCTTACGGCGCGGTTCAGGTGTCCAACGATATATGAGACAGATACTGCGCCATTTCCTTTCCCCAAAAAACCAATTATTATTATTATTATTACCGAGATCCGGTTCTGCGGGGATTTAGTTGCGCCTGCGCTGTGGCATATACAGGGTGTTTCACACAAGATTTTACGCAATTTTTTAAAATAGGCTTTTTGAGTTAGAAGGGGGCTTTTTTCGGCATAGCATTGTCAGCGGTGTAGTACATCAGAATAAAGCAAAGACGTGCCAACTAACATGCTGGTTAACTAATATTGAATAGTTAGCATGTTAACTATTATGGTTAGGTTCTCAATTATTGAGAGGCGTGCATAGCTCACAATAAGTAATATCCATATCACTTATCAGAATTTCGAAAATGCGGTTACCCTCGGCTCTGTGGCCCAACAAATTCTGGCAACATCGCGCTAAAATGAATGCGCTTTCGAGAAGCTTGCAGGCGAAGCAACCTCCCCAGTGCACGTAAATCGCCGAGATGCCCAAAATTTGTTGGGCCACAGCGCCGAGGGTAACTGAGTTATCGAAATTCTAAAAAAGTGATATGGATATTAATTACGGTGGGCTACGCGCATCTTCAAAATTAAGGAGCCTAACAGTAATAGTTAAAAAGTTCACTATTCACTATTAGTTAACCAGCCTGCTAGTTAGCATGTCTTAGCTGTATTTTGATGCACTACACCTCTAACAATGCTCTGACGAAAAAAGCGCTCTTCTAACTCAAACAGCTTATTTTTAAAAATTGTGGTAAGCCTTAGGTGAAGCACCCTGTATGTGCCTCTCATGACCATGTGCGCATGCACACCAGTCGTCTGGAAGAACTGGCTCGCGGTAGCGGGTCGTGAAATGCACTGGGCTGAACCTTTTTACTAGTATCTATCACAAATAAGATATGTTGAGAAGGTACGAAGTTCCTAAAATATGTACTGAAGGCATGATCTCTGTAGCTCTACAAATGGCAAATGCGACACTGTGCTTGAATCTCTTGTAATTTGTTTCTAAGACCTCTCACACGCAGGATCAACTGGCATTAACTAGAATCCATGTGCTTATAAATGACGACTGTCAACGATAGCAAAGGCCGTCATAATCAGTAGTGTGGGTGGGGACGTTTTCAATTTTAATTTTTTAATGATGGTCCCACCGTAGCATCTGTCAACGATAGTATCAATGTTTTCATCATCATCATCCCAAATACGCGTGTCACGATACAGGCTGTTGAGCTGGTCAATCTCACTCAGTAGGCAAAGAAACAAAACTTTTTGCGAAAGAGTGCTTTGTGAATTCGTGTCCCTGTGCCTCTCAGAATGGCACTATATCTGCCATGCTTTGTCCAGTGCATCCATAATAGTTTCGCCCGCTTCCCATAAGTTGCGCCTGTGTCCAAAGGAACACGACCGTCTTGCCTGCCAGGCACGGTTTAGCTCATTCTCATGAATGATAATGGCAGCGGGCGGCAATGACCGTCCTCCGGCGACCGAGCCTAGCGCTGTCACCGGCAGAGCCAAGCGTATGGCACTCGGTCTACTTCGAGCAGCATCAGTAGCTTCGGCAAAAACACAGACACGACACACATATCGCGCTCATCGGGCTGGCCGTCGGCCAGCTCGCTCGCATCTGCGGTGGTTCATTCGTCTTGGCAGAATGAAAGGCAAGAGCCCTTGTGGCTACTCACGCCTCCAAGGGCTCTGCGAAGACCTGCGTGGCAATCGACTCGGTATTAGGTGCTCGTGGCTGCTAGTATTAGTGAGTTGTTGAGCATCGTTTAGTCTTATCTGGTGCAGAAGGGCTCTTCTCTTCGACAGTACTCAGCTCTTTTGAAGTAGTATGCCTCTTAACACAATTAGTTTTGATGGCTATCTTTTAACCATTCCTTCTCTTTCGTTTTACATTTTGTAGCTGATGTACAGAGCCGTCAGTTTAGCGTGTGTAAAGAGCCCTTTACTCTAGGGGTGACTGTGTTGAAGTGTACTAGCTAACTTTTAATGCAACCACTGTTGAAAGTTTCTCTGAAAAAAAAAATGTTTCGTCGTTCATAAAATTTTCTGATTGGCTAGAGGAAAGTGATGTCACCAGGCCGAATCATTCCCATTGGCTGGAGGGTGGTGACGTACCAGATAAGTGGCTAGAGGGTAGCGGCGTCACCAGACAGAAAATGACGCCATTTTCGGTAAAGGCGTCAGCAGCTGCTAATGCTATTTCATTGCCAACACATCATGTAATTAGGTGTCCCCCTGAATTTGATCATGTTGATTTTTTATGGCGCAAGGCCATCTGGGGCCAGAGAGCGCCATAGCACATGATATTTTAAATTTTCTCAAGGTGGGGTCAAAGACCAATTTCCCAACCAATACACCCCAAAGAAGCCGAGCACCAGGCCAGGGGAAAGCTTGTACCCATTGTATCACCGGTCGGTACTCGGCGGCACTGGAGATCGAACCCCGCACCTCCCGCATGCGACCCTCTAAATTTTTTGGTGATGCTTGCCCTGCTCCAAAAAATTTATCTTGCTTAAGAAAGGTGAAAAATCCTCCATGTTCTCAAGGTGGACGCTATCCTCATTTGCGCAACCCCGCAGACATACTACCTTTATCTGCTGCCACAGTTGTGGTCAATTTGGATCCCTCCTTTTCTGTAGCGCTGCCATTCGTGACGTATTTTCCACTTTTTACGAAGGGTACATGAATGTTCGCAGGTGCGATGACGATCTCGGAAAATTCGTTCACAGCGGGAGTAGTGCACAGATCCGAGGGCACTGTTGTCGAGCTATATAGCTTGTGAACCAAAGCTTTTGCGACCCGAACGGATCCCTTTTTCTCATTGCGAAAACACTTGTAGTCTCCTCCGAGGAATTTGACGATGTCTCGCCTGGAGAAAATGAAGCCTCAGCCAGACTCAGTAAGGGAATGGCAATGAACCCAAAAAATATCAATTTCGGGGATGACTCTGCAGGGTAAGGATGACAACAGATGGTATGACACATGAGTCACTAGGACTGATGCTTGGGCGAGTTGGTATGCCATGTTCAAGAAGAACAGCGCGAAAAGACAAGGACCACAGGATGATACACAAAGACAAGCGCTGACTTTCAACTAAAGAATTATTGCTCGGAACGTGGTAATAAATACATCAGGCTCTAAGCAACAAAAAGAACACATAGGAGTGATACACACTTGTCCACGCACACAAAAAATATCAAACAGATACAGCAGCATTACTTCCTTGCAGATAGAAATTCTAATTCTTTCTTTGACAAAGATAAGGAGGGACTACTGATACATGCGTCATTTAGCCAGGCGATTTCAGCAGCTTCAATGATTTCTCGAGTCAGCGTATTGGGGTGTCTACTTAACACTTTTGTTTGTTGGAAGACTGGTTGGCACGTTTTGCTTTCGCAGTCTCGGCAGTGGATGCCGAGGTGCCCTTTAACAGTATTATAAACAGTGATATTATGTTCTCTTAGGCGCTCGTTCACACATCTGCCCGTCTGGCCAACATACTGTTTCCCGCACGAAAGTGGAATAGAATAAATGACACCTTCTTGGCAAGCAACAAACTTATTTTCATGCTTTATGGAACACTTTTCACATGAATTCACGCCAAAAAACTGTTCCATAAAGCATGAAAATAAGTTTGTTGCTTGCCAAGAAGGTGTCATTTATTCTATTCCACTTTCGTGCGGGAAACAGTATGTTGGCCAGACGGGCAGATGTGTGAACGAGCGCCTAAGAGAACATAATATCACTGTTTATAATACTGTTAAAGGGCACCTCGGCATCCACTGCCGAGACTGCGAAAGCAAAACGTGCCAACCAGTCCTCCAACAAACAAAAGTGTTAAGTAGACACCCCAATACGCTGACTCGAGAAATCATTGAAGCTGCTGAAATCGCCCGGCTAAATGACGCATGTATCAGTAGTCCCTCCTTATCTTTGTCAAAGAAAGAATTAGAATTTCTATCTGCAAGGAAGTAATGCTGCTGTATCTGTTTGATATTTTTTGTGTGCGTGGACAAGTGTGTATCACTCCTATGTGTTTTTTTTTGTTGCTTAGAGCCTGATGTATTTATTACCACGTTCCGAGCAATAAATCTTTAGTTGAAAGTCAGCGCTTGTCTTTGTGTATCATCCTGTGGTCCTTGTCTTTTCGCGCTGTTCTTCTTGAACATGAGTCACGTCCCAAACATGGTTAGGGCCACCCGAAATTCAACCTTGTAATGACCTTGGGTGATTTAAGGACGTGTCAGACAGAAAGCAAAGCTTAATTTGGGGCTGGCCCTGCAGGATAAGGATGGCAACACATAGCATGACACATGAGGCACGTCCTGAATAAGGTTAGGACCACTCGAGGTTCGACCTTGGAAAATGACTTTGAACAGATCATTTTCCAAGATCGAACCTCGGGTGGTCCTAACCTTATTCGGGACGTGCCATGCTATGTGTTGCCATCCTTATCCTGCAGGGCCAGCCCCAAATTAAGCTTTGCTTTCTGTCTGACGCGTCCTCAAATCAGCCGGTGTATCTGGGTGTGCCAGTGTGGAAGACAGGCTTGGCCTAGAATCGAAATGAAATTGGCCCACCCTCTGAAATTTGCAAATTGAGTTGACCCCCGTTCAGAACTGACCTGGGCCACCCCCAGAATGGGCTTGGCCAACCCCGAAAATTTGCGTGGCCCACCCCCGAAAATTTAAAATTGTGTTTACCCACGTTCGGAACCGAACTGGACACCCCAAAATGGACTTGACCCACTCCGAAATTTGGGTTGCCCACCGTGGTTTCGCATATTATTTCTTGCTTAGCAATGCTAAAGCGCCAGCCATTTTTGTGCGCTGTCTGCAGCAAAAGAACTCTTGACTGCCGGAAAAAACGAACGCGCTATGTTCAAATGTGGAAGCAGCGAATAACTACTGAACTTTTAGGCCTATTTAAGCATTCCGCATTATGTGAGCTGCTTTCTCTGCAGGCCTCCCGCATCGCGCATTCATTGTCATGAATGCTAAGCTATTTTTATTGTTTTTTAAACAAAGGAGGTGATAATCTTTTCACAGTGCACTGCAAAGCGATTCCAATACATGCGTGCTTCATCTTGTTTAACGTATGCGCTCAGTATTTTCGACCGTGAGATTGGCGAAGCTGAGATTTCTTTTTATCTGCTTGGCATTGTTCGTGTCAGAGGATGGCAACCTTTGCGATGTGTTTACTGGGCCCACAATGCTCTCCCGCTTCCTCGAAATGGTGTCTCACTCGACAGAATAACATTTCGTACCACAGATGTCTAAATCGATTGTCACGAATCTCTTTCGTGGGGACGTTTGCAAGCTGCCTGCATTCCTACGGGCGCTGTCACCGACAGAAGACTGCGCGCAACACTCGAGTTGGTTCGACCGACATTGGTGACTTGGGCAGAAATACAAGCGAGGATACGCTGCGCCTATGATGTTTGCTTTCACCTCAGCCTTCTATCTGGTTGTCTTCCGCGTGTCTGCAGGAAAACTTGCGCCTTGGCCCGATAAAAGGCAAAAGTGCTTGGGGCTCTGGATGTCTCGAAGGCATGTGATGCTGTGAATCCCTCTGCGGCACTCATCTGGACATTCCGCGTGCTTGGCAGCTTGTGTAGTGGCGGCTTCTTGCCGCTCACCGAGTCTGCTTGCAACAGCTCATGCCCTTCAGATGTTCGCAGCCAGCTCAGTATAGCATTCATCGAACTCCGATATTGTCTTGAGTCATATTCTTTCGCTCGCTTACGTTATTGATGGCCGATTTGAGTTTTTGTTTGTTTCACACACAAAAAAAAAGCCCCCATTGAGATAAAAGCGCTCGAGTATTTAGCTTTCGTACATGATGCTTATGGCAGTTTGAGCTGGGCCTCCCGTAAAGAAGGAACATTCACGGGCTTCGTCCTGTCCTCAGGCTCTGTGCTACGGTTATTACTACGTGAAAAGACTTAACTACATTTAATGAAATTTTCTACTGACGATCTGCACATTAAATATGCAGGTCTATTTCATTTCAGACAGTGTCCGTTTAAGTTTTCGGTGTTTTTTTTATTAGACTCGAAATTCAGAAAACAAAGTACAGCATAGCAGTGCGTACGGAAGGCGGTCAGAAGCCGGAGCAACTGCTAGACGATGGGTAACATAAAACAACAACAAATAGAAAATGTGAAAAACCGACAAAAAATTGCCTCACTATTACAGAACAGCAATAAACTCGGCTTAGAAATATAGAAAGCTAATAAACGACACTAAAAGTCTTACGATAACCAATTGGGACAAGGCAAAATGGGAAATGAAGTGCGCGTTTCAATGTAGCCATAAAACATGCAAAAGCATTTTTCTTAGAACTAATTCCACCAAGCCTTGAGCTCGAAGCGTGATTTACTGGTTCCGAATGATCCCACATATGCCACGGAAGCTATCTCACAGTAGACAGGTCCTACCTAATAAGTAAATGTACTCATAAAATGTAGCATAACTGTCAGAATATGCTAGGCATCATAAAAAAATTAGACCGATTTCTGGAAATACTCTGCCCACTAACGGTTTCTCAATCTAACTATTTCAATTGATGTGACAACCTTCAGCTGAGGTATTTTAAGTTTTCGTCCGACATGCCGCAAGAGATGGAATCGTCTGGTTATTCGCTGTCGTGTTGTAATTTGGTGGGAAGGTGAAGTTATGTTCAGCGGACGCCAAGTGAAACTGAATTTTTTGCTTAAAATGATCACCGTTCATTTTCTCTTTTGCTTTTCGCATGCTCTCGTCTTTCTTCTGCCCCATATCTACTGCACTCTGAGATAAAATGGTTGACAATCCCCGAGGAGCACCGACCGGCCAATTGCATTCGCGTGGTTACTGTACAGATAGTGCACTGAGATTCAGCATTTTAGGTGCGGTGAGACATCTGATCATCTTATCTATCCGGGCGAGTATCCTTCATGATCGGAACCTACAGCGAAATACGAATTAATGACGGCTCCGATTTTAAGCCTTTGCTCAAAACGTGAGGTTCTCTCAACAGTCTTCATTTAATAGACAATGTAAAGCACACTAATTGTTATTGCTATGTGCTAGCCCTAACAATCCTCCATTATGGGGACCACCTGTACGAGTTAGCTGGCATCCATCCGAGTTTCATGCTGTGTCAGATTTGTTTTCTTATGTTTCCCTCGGTGGTTAAGCAGCTTAGTGAGCGCTGTTTGTTCTTGGAAATCTGTCAGACATTTAGTTAATTATTTTTGTAGAGAAAATTGATAATCTTAGAACTATTAGCCCGTTTGTCTTTCATTCACGAAGAACAATAAGCTCTTGGCCAGGAAGTGCGACTGAGGAGTAGTTTTGCAAAGATTGGCTACTAACGCGTGCGTCACGCATTGTGCCACCGGATTTTACACCTGCAGCGCTCTTTTACGAAGGGAACAAATCGATTTAACGGAGCTGATTCATAGGCGTGTAAATAAACGAGGCTAGAATTCTGGCGAGTCAATCCGCGCATGTACACGGGAGACAGTTACGCCTCAAATAACACGGTATATGTATACAATTTGTGTGGAAAATGCGATTTCCGTCTTTGTGGCGCGAACAGTTCGCATTGCATTACAATGGGCGCTTAATTGGTAGCAGTCGTTCTTGAACGTGCGCCCTTTACAGACGTCAACTGGAAACAATGGACTATCCGGCGCCGGCTTGTATCTAGGTGATGCCATTAGGGAAAGACAGTAACTTATGAGCGTATATATAGCACACGTCAGTGGTGCTTTACACGAAAGGCTTGTACCGGAAAAATTAAAGGTCAGTGAAATTATGGGAAGATTCTCTACAGCTTCATGTTATCGCTGACTTTATATTTTTACAGCATAATCTTGCATTTTTTTTAACTGACTGCTGCGTTCAGTCAATTGTCGCGTGACTCTGAAGGTAATAAATGAGTGAGCATGTTTTCTTATCTAAAAAAGACTTCATAGCAGACCTGCAAGGTATACTGAGAATCTTTTCTCAATCAAGGCAGAGGGGCTCTTAGGACGGAACGGCGCTGCTTCTTTACGAGTTTCTCATAACATTCCGTGCCAGAGCAATTCTTGACCGGGAATTTTGTTGAACTAAGAAAACAATTTCCTATCAAGTGTACTCTGGTCCTCATAACGGAGAGCAACAAGTGTTGGGATGTGCTTACGGGGAGCGGAAATTTCCCCGCGGCTTCAGACTGGCGTATGAGAGAACGTAATAACGTTCGGCGTCAGAGGTGACAGCGTTCATACCCACAGCTCTTCTTTCGTGGCAATGTCCGCTGTGTGCCGTCACTGCTCCAAGCTGTCGCCGGCAGCGCCCGGTGTATATAACACTCGATTTGATTCCTCGAGTCGCGGGCTCTTCAGCGAAACACCAACATTATGTGCCGCGCCCCTCGGCTTGCCTATGGGTTGCGATTTCTCATTTGGTCGGGTCCGTCGTATATGTGATGGCTTCTTCAGCTCGCTGAGACGACAGGCAAAAGCTCTCGAAGCTTCCGAAGCGTGGCAATCAACTTGACACTGTGTCTACAAGTCTGCTTATTGAAGGATTTATGCGCGTCATCAATCTGTTCTGGTGGCAACGGCCTCCATGCTTCGAGCGTTTGCGGCTCTCTAGTGGGCAGTACTGAAGCCATTGCTCTGCTTATTCTTTTCCTTGCATTCACTTATATTCGCTGACGCCTCCTGGAAAGGAACACATTTCGTTAGTGCTTGGGCCACGTCGAGGTTGAGGTATTGAGGTGCAGACAGCTGAAAGTATTCGACCGTGGATCTATATTCTTGTTTCATACCACGCCTTTGGGGAAGTGGCCGCGGATATTTTATTTATTTGTTTACTATGTCCATATGAACAGCAAAATTGACAGGAAAGTCGCACATTCATGGAAAGTTTAGATGATTCTATGGACGCCGCAAAAAGGTCAACAGCACTGCCACAGATGGACTTATTTAAACTTTGATGCGACAAATGCGCATGCGGTTTATTACGGCGTTGTCTTTTCGAAGCACAAACGGTTGACAGACGAATTCAAAAATGTCAGAGAAATCAGATAGCCATGTAGACACTTTTAAAGGAACATCCGATCCCGGTTTTTCCTCCTAGTTCCCGACTCTTAGAGGTTGTAATTTCTGTGAATTCTGGCATACGCATAGTAAAAGCGCTGACTGTGGTACTTATGATAACATACGCGAATAAGATACCGTTGTACATTTTGAATTCTAGCTGTAGGCATAGCGCCAACACAGTTTCAAACAACCGAAGAAGATTATAGCTTAGGGCGCTTCCGTGATGCCTAGAGAAATGTGGACAGGCTTTAACGTTTTCTAGCACTCTACCAGTGTGTATTGGAAGACGCAGGGGTCCAGACCTGGCCAGTCTCATCCAAGCAGCATTGCTGTTTTTGACTCCAGCTGTCACAAAGCCTTCCCCTCACCGAAATATTTGGGAGAAAAGTTACAGTGTCGCTAAGGGGACATGCTTGTCGTGGAGCTTCGAGGTCCGTCAACACCTTTCACTTGCAAGCGACGCGCCTATAATTCGAAGATTTCCGCTCTAGTACAAGGGACAAGTCCAGCATTCTTGGACAAAAATTCGAAAATGAGAATATTGTCAGGCACTGTTATAGAAATATTGAATGTAATCAATGATCCATTCTTTCGATGCTTGGCAATATATCTCTTTTGAAGTTTTTTCATTGCTCGCATCGAGCAGTTAAGACTGCCATAGAAAACCAATGGGAAACAATTCTGACGATAGCAAAAACGCTCTTTGCTATAGTTAAGAACGTTGATATAAAAAAATGCAAGTCTGCCGAGGGGAGATCCGCGGATATATTAATTGTTATAGTGAAGTCTTACAATACATGAAAAAAAAATGGCGGTCATGAACGCTTACTGTAGAAAAATGTTTTTCTCCAGAATTGCTGGGTATGTATAAACTATCCCCCCCCCCCCCCCCCCCCCCGCGCGCTCTTTGGAGTGTATGTTACGAGCTGCTTATTAAGTGTGCACTACCGTGGAGCATGGAACTATCAGTAGAAGTAGTGACTATCAGTAGAAGTAGTGGCAGTATGGCAAAACGAATGAGGCTTAAATATATTTTAACGAAGTTTTTCGCGTCCCTTTTGACATGCAAATAATAAGGGCTGGCTAGATCATATTCTCAGGTCGTGAATTGAGCATTGTGTCCGATTGATGGGACACTGGCCTTTCCTGTTTATGAACACATCCTCGTAAAACTCCGCAGTCATATGCAGGTTTCTACAGCTGATGTCATAAATACTGTTAGTTTTCAGATATATCTTAATAAATAAGAAAGATAATTCGAAATCTCTTTCTGTCTGTCGCCGCAATAGAAAAAAGGTCCACTAAAATATTATATTAACGTGTTAATGATAGCTAAATGAATGACGAATAGTGTTGGAATTAGATTTTTTATATCATGATTGTTAGTAATTTTAGAGCTCGGAAAACTTTGGCCTTCCAACTTAAGCTGTCAAGTGGTTCCGGCTACAACAAGATAACATTTTGTACAAACCAAAGTTTAAAACTATACTTCCGATAGTGCATGCGTATTACATCATGTTTGTTATTGCACAAAGAAATTGCTTTATAATTTTAGCTGCTTTACCTGCGCCTGACAGCAGATGCTGCTGTTCGGTCAGCAGTCAGTATGCCGCATGAGAGATGAAGTGTAGTGATAGTATTTTATTAGGAAACATTAGTCTGGCGGTCTGTTGCGTCACTGGTCGGCTCCAGGTGAGTGTCGCCGGGATGAACTAGACATTCCCTGGTATCTCGTGAGCGATATGGACAAGGTTGCCAGCTCTTCTTTGAGGCGGAAAAGATGGTGATGGTGGTGAATGTGTTTACTGGCAAAAATAAAAAAGGATATCACTTCTTCCTCGACTTGTGTAATCGCGTTAAAAGGGGGAACCTGTGTGAGTATAAGACGCAATGTTTACTTGTAATTTTTGGCTGATTTAGGCCGAAAGTATAACGTGTGCGATTATTCGGGGTTTCGAAAACGACATTAGCATTCTCGCCATTTAATTCCTGCCCTTTTCGAACATTTGTCGCTTGGTATCTTTGAAAATTTAACGAAATATTTGGGTGTAAACTACAGTTCTTACGCCAACTTACACATTGCGGACTTTGAACGATATAAAGAATACGCACAGCGGCGAGTAAATTTGATTAGCGATAGTAAACTACATGTTAAGCGGCAGTAAAAAGACAAAAATCGCGCTGACCATCCGCATTAAAGCAAAAAAATATTCAGAATTCAATAAAAAAGTGCTTCTGAAAAGTCAGTGCTTCTCTACTGCTTGCATTTGAGCCGATGAAATATTTTCGCTGTTCTCACGCCCCGGAGTCTAAGCCATTTTTGGTGCAGGAGACGGCAAATCTGCTGACTCTCTTCTATTATCCCAAGCCTTCGAGGGGATAGAGACAGCACTAATCCTGATAATGAAGATGATGGTGCTCGCTCGTATCACTGGTGGCTAAGGAGGAGATTAATTTCATGCGATGCCATTTATAGTTACTGAAATTAGATCTGTTCACGGCACAACTATACCCCGTGAAACTAAGGTCACTGTAATGAAACGAAGGCGATGCATTAGGTATGAGGTGAACAGTGTTTCCTGGAGTGGTTGTTCGCAACGCATTTATTCCTTCATGATTCATGACTAGCAACGGCGACCACAAACATCATGACCTTCGCCATGATCTTAATCCTATGAACAACAACAACAACAACAACAACAACAACAACAACAACAACAACAACAACAACAACAACAACAACAACAACAACAACAACAACAACAACAACAACAACAACAACAACAACAACAACAACAACAACAACAACAACAACAACAACAACAACAACAACAACAACAACAACAACAACAACAACAACAACAACAACAACAACAACAACAACAACAACAACAACAACAACAACAACAACAACAACAACAACGACGACGACAACGACGACGACGACGACGACGACGACGACAACGACAATAATGATAAGGGTTATTGATAATGCTTGAATGGGACTTAGAGCACGTGCTAGCAACTCGCGTTCTGTCCTTTTTGCCAGCCCCAGCGTTGTTTTGAGAATGCCACTGCACAAAGTACCTCCTAATCAAAAGCTTGTTAAGCCCTGCCCAGTTCCTCATTTCATTCCGACAGCTCCCGTGCCGTGTCAGCCTCATCCGCTCACTGCCCTCCTAAATGCCCCGATCTCATCCCTTCATCTAATTTTCTCCTTTGGCCCGCTTCCATCTCCGTCCCTCGGTGCCCATTACGCGGCTACTTCCCCCCCGCCCCTTGCCTGTTCTGTGCATTCACTCGCTGTCGCGGCTAATCCCGCTTCCTTTATCTCGATCTGAGTCAGAATGTCTCCCGCGTAAGTTTGCCCCCTGATCCATGGCATTGTCCGTGCCTCTGCTCGCTAGCGGTCAACTAAAAGGCGAATGTGCAAATTGGCGATGCGATTTGATGCCCCCCCGTCCTCCCGAGTAAGACAGTCGGCCGTGTTCGCTGGTGAGCAATATCTGCGTCCATTGTCTTTTGACCAGGCGGCTGGCGCGGAGGCTGGACGGTCCTTCGGCGAGCGGGTGGGCGTCTGTCCGATGACCGGAGTGCCGCGGAAGCCCATTTCTCTTGTCCGGAGAGCGGCGGCCCGCACTTAGCGCAGCCCATCGCCGACGAAGAAGACGAGCCGGCTCCATTAGCGCCCCCGGGTCGCGTTGGGGCCGACACCGGCGAGGCCTGCGGGACCACGGCATCGGCGGGATAGGAGAAGCCACGCACTCGCTATGGGGTGCCACGGTGGCCGCCGTGAATTTTCGCTACTGCAGGAACGGGATGGCAACCAAGCGAGATCCTCGGTTGTCCTGGCGGGGGAGGAGGATGGCCGGGCTCCGGAGGGCGGCATTGTGCTGCTGAAAATAACTCCGCGGCAAGACGACAGTACACGAAGACTGAACAAGGCGGCTGTAATGACCGGGCTAATTAATTACTTGATCTGGCCGTAAGGCGAGTGTTCTACAGTGGTGGTAACTCGTTTGTCTTTCACGCACTCGTGCCCTCTCATCAAGTGATGGCGAAGAAAGGAACAAATCAGAAAAGTAGGTGCTGCAGAGGAGCAAGGAACGAAGGACCTGGACTTCAAGGCATGCCATCAACTGAAGAAACTGTCGAGCGCTGTGTGGCGCTGAAAATGTCAGTACCATCGCAATAACTAATAAGTGAACTGCTCTGACTTAATAAATCCTTGACGCAGTGCTATTCTGGGAGCTGGAGGGTTAACGTCTTGCTTGGTACCTAATGGTAGCTAGAGCTTGAGAAAATGGCTCTAGATTTTCGGCCTTAGCCCTTCGAAAAAACATCGTTTCAATTTATCATTGCGTGGTACTAGCCGTTCGAAATCGCCCAATGTGGCGGCAGGTAAATATAGCAGAAGCTTGAGGGCAAAGGTTAGTGTTGACAAGACTACAGCTTTTAGGAAGGCCAAAAGAGTACGGTGTACGCGTGTTGGATTTTAATGTGATCTGAAAACTATCTTTGTTGGTGAGGTCGAACCTGCCAATATTTTTGATATTTATAGCTTAAACTGCTGGTGCACACAGACGCTTGTTTTAACTGGCTGACGGTGAAGCGACCATTTCACTTGCGTGAGGCTGAATAGAATTGACATAGAAGTTCGACTTAACTATGTTGAATACTGTGATTGTTGTTGTCAGAGAACATTATCAATTTTCGGCGCATTTGCAGACAACTAATCCAAGTTCGACATCAGGAAAGATGACACTGCTGCTCGATCAATAATAAAACCTTTCCAGATTGGTTTGGACGGCTGCAGTGGGCAGGAAAAAAAGAAAATGGATGGTGCAGGGTACAGCCACAAAAAAAGCTGTAAAATAAAGGACGCGGCTACAAGGAACGCAAAAAAAAAGAGTTCGGATCCAGGAAGAGTCAGCACGACATTCGGTGCTATTATATATATTTTTTTCCTTTCAAGTTGTTGCATTCTCAAAATGAGAACTTCTCACGCAGAGTGTTGAGAATATAAAAAGCACTACGAAGGCTTAGAAAGAAAGCGAGAAAAAAAAAAGAGAGAGAGTAATGCACGGAGGACCAGCTACAGGTGGCGCAAGTATCAGAGCCCCAGAAATGGCGTCCTGGTGACCCGGGTTGCGCTAAACGCGGAAAACCACGGCTACGTAACGAAACAGTGTTAATTGCAAACAAGGACAAGAGACGAACACAGGGAAGAAACAGCGGACGAGAGACTCGCTGGTCCATCGTTCTCACGATATGGCCCAAGCGGTCATGGACGCTGCGTGGCCTATAGGAGAGACGGCGGCCGCCTGTGGGCCACCAGGCAGGAGAAGCGGAGGCTCGTGCGATGGAGCAAGCTCATCCCAAGATGGAAAGTGGATCGATGGTGGCCGGTGGTCCAGGATTAGCAGCCGCCGGTCCCCCTTCCCGCAATCGATGAGCCCCGCACCCGCGTCTGCCCAAGACACAACGGGCGACGTCCGCGGAGGGCTTCCTCCCCGCGATGCGAACACGGCCGCGGATGACGACGAAGGACCCGCGGCCGCGTTCCTCCTCCGGTGCCCGTGGATGACAACACGATTCAGTGCCTTTGCTTTTATGCCGCTACTCCCTCTCTCTCTCTCGGGAAAATGGCTCTGACCAGCACGGGCGCCGAATGCGACGAGACACCGCGATGTGAGGGCAAAACATGCCCAGAAGGGCAGACCTGAAGGTCACGATGTAAGAAGGTGGTGAAGCACAGGGGAGGCATCTAGCGTTAGTCCTTGGAAGAGAACGTGGGTAAACACAAGTTCGAACATTGTCGAAGAGTTTGTAAAATATTTTCGGTATGAGCCTTGGTCGTTGCTGTATAGTGGAAGATTAGGTGCAAGAAGCAACGGATTACAGTGTGCGCGTTACCGAGCATGTGACGAGCATTGTGTCGCTTTTTATTATGCAGACGCCCGCGGGACTGCAATATTTACCTTGTTTCTTTTAGTCGCTGCACCTCGTGGCTTTTGCAGATAAGGAAACGCAAAGCGAAACAACGAAAAAGATAAAAAATGCATGCGTGAAGGATTTCTGTGGTAGAACAAAGTAAGACCATTTTGAAATGGCAGACCGCAGTATAAAAAAAACAAAAACAAAAAGCATCCTGCATTTCAGGAGCCAAATTCATGAAATGAAATAGAACCATCAACCCAGTATCTAGGTGTTAGCAGACGACGTCGAGAAAGTCCGCAATAGTCAATAAAGGACAAGTAGCCCTATCACTATTCAGGCTTGCGCAAGTTAAAACCAGGGCCTGTCTACACTTTCTCGTATTATAGCCTTGTGCCTTTCTCATTCATCGCAGTGCCATGGAAACTCGCCGAATAAATTTACATTACTGCTTCTAGTGATGAAGACATGCTAGATTCCAGACTACCCCCACGATGTGCATATATAAACAAATTCGTCGGCTCTTTGGTTCTTCTTCTCAGAGACATAAAGAAAGGATTTAGCTACATCTTTAAAGAAGACACCACTGGCAACTCCGCCGAAGTATTGTACTCGGTAAAAATGTACTCGCTCTTTCCTTTTTGCTGTGTTGACGCTTGTCCACCAACAAAAAAACGCATTAATGAGTCAGAAAATGGCATTTAAAAACTATCCCACCACTGCATTTAAAATCGTGACGTCTACCCCTTACAAACTTTTTAGACATTCTATAGGCTGTCCATAGACATTTGCCTATATAGTTTATAGACTCTCTGTAGACAAATCGTAGATAACACTCTGCGGGCAATACAAATGCTATAGACGGTCTATAGACAATCTATAGATTCATGGCCATACACTTTTAGTAGACTTTTGTCTATATACATTCTATAGTCTATAAATATAAAAAATAAATATCTATAGGAAGGCAATATAGTCTATAAGAAGTCTATATACTGTCTATAGACAATTTCTATATATGTCTATAGACAATTTTTCGGTCTAGATCGAGAAGGACTGGTGGCCAGCGTTTTGAGGTTTGTGGCAGTGAAGTCTAGACTCTGAGATCCGCGCTTAAAAATCGGTGTCGACGTAGAGTACTTGTGACATTGGCCGCTGACGGCGACACCTGTATTGCGTTTTTTTGGTCTTTTGTGTCATATGAAGTCTCCGTTTTTGGTGATCGAGAGTGGTGTCTATGCGATTAGAACACCGTACCTTATCAATACAGGTGAGCTTCAATTTACTCTATGTTTAGTTCTATGCGCAGCTGACAGGAGCTCGAAAGTTCATATGGCTGCTACGTTCTAAACGACTGAGAACCGAGACAGCTCTCGGGATTGCCATTAAACAACAACAACAACAAAAAACTACGGAAACTAAACCTGAAGCAGCCCGAGCATTTCCGGTTAAGTGAGTATTCCTGTGCCTAAAGCCAACACGCAGTATTATTGTGTAAGATTTGGGTGCTTTGAGAAAACGGGTTATATCACAATAACCGGTACATCGAATGCAGCGTTATCCTCCTGAAAAGCTGTTTTTGCAAACTTCATCTGAATGATGGGAAGTCCGGTGTGACAAAGAGCACCTAACTGGAGCACAATTAACAGTCAGAGTTAAAGATGAAGCTCTAAATTTGCATGTTAAATTTCCGCATAAGCCCTACTTCATATGTGATTGGAAGTTTTGCGTTTGAACGCGAACTATGGGTATCTATAGTTCTGTGCCATCACTCTGTACCAAACTGCAACTACTGCGAAAGGATGGCTACAACGAAGAAATCTTCTCCGCATCGTACGAGTCAGGGGGTACCTTTCGTCATGGAACGTTTAACGGTTTCGCCGGCCATCTATCTCACCAACTACCGCCAATCGATACTTACTGGATGTGCCGAGAGTGCGGTGCGGTTAGTGCGGTGAGTTGGGCTTTGCTCTCACGGCACACGCGAGCGGCAGCGATTTGGAGTTCCTTCGAAAGAAGAGTGCTTTTATTTGTCTCTCTTTATTTGTTGTAACAAAAGCGTCGTGGCAGCGTATGTTTCGCGCGATGCGACGAGGGGGGCGCTTTTCCTGCTTGTTGGCGCTTTCCCGCTCGATTGCTGGAGCGAACGGTCACGCGAACTTCAGACCGCGAGCGGTGGATGACCTTTGAAGTTGGTATCCGCTGCTGCGGCGCCCAAAGGGAAGCGACGCTGACTGAGAGCCCGGTAATCAGGTGAACGCTGTGGAGAGATTGGGCGTTCTCCAGTGGAGCAGGGATGTCGAGTATAAAAGTATTGCAAGCTTGCGCTGCTAATTACATATGTGTGAACACTTTGCTAATGCGGCTGAGTAATATTGCAAGTATGAAAGAATGAAACCAAAGACTTCACGTATGGCCTGAATCACGTACGCTTGGCCATGGGATTTTGGGATTCGCTCGGAATGTCGTTCATGACTGACGTACATTCATATTTGACCCTTTAAATGGTAAATATCTCCTTCGAAATCGATTTTAGAAACGCGGACGCAATAAATTTGAATGTAATGCAAATATATCTCCGCAAGTAATCCAAAATCGATTTCAATGAACGGAATCGATTTTATTGCTCGTTAAACAAAAAATTGTGCCGCGTGCACAATCGTGAACACTGAGCGCGAATGACACTCTTTCAACAAAGGCAATGTGCCACACTTCGCAGAAGAAGAATTACATTCTCGGTGATAATTTGCTGCAACCACATTTCTGGACTGTAGAGCGCATACAGCCCAGAAATCTGCGTTCTAGTATTAAATTCGCGAAAGTAGTCCCTGGCGGTAGACCAAGAATGACTTCACACTTCCGGCATAAGACTACGCACTTCGAAAGTGCGTACGTTGTTCCTGCACCGGTGGGAAAAGTTTGTCGAAACCTGTCTTGGTCGATGGTTGATTGTGTCTGCCACATCTTTTCGATTTTGTGGGCAACGGTGTATAGGGTTATGCGCTTTCCAAGAAAAATTTGGTGCTACGCTGCTCAACCGCTCTCTCCGATGGCGTGATTGCTTTTGTCCCTGAACGCCGGTGATCTCGAAGACCTATAAAACCCCGAAACACGCGCTTCAAATCACTACGAGGTGCATAAGCGAGATTGTGGACATTCAGGCGCGTTGTGCATGTTTGTGAAAGCATGTATTTTTATTTCCATTGAGCCAGTTTTGTTGCACTGATGCCCAAACTATATAATATCAGTGAAAACCCGACTTTTACATTAATATATGCCAATAACTTTATTTACTACTGAAACGGTAGGACTGAGACATTACGTTTTTCATGAGTAGTCACGTGCTGATATGTAGCACACGGCGTCATCCATCTTGTCCGATTATTTGCGTTGAAGTTTCATATTTCTAAAGCGAAATGGCCCTAGTGGTCTACTTGCGATCCGTTTACGAATGTCCAAGGGGCGGCTCAGTGCCCCAAAAGGCATTTTAGAAGCGCTGAAATTGATGGAAGCTTGCATTCGCAAATGTGGACACCACCGCTCCGGGAAATTTAGAAGTTGAGAGAAGCGCTTGCCATGTCGCCTATTCTGTCTGTCTACAGACCTGCGCCATGTTGACGCAACACTTCAGAGTGCTGGCAACGATGCCACTATCTTGCCACAGTTACCAATGTTACATGCGCATTGCTACATGCTACAGCGCATGCGCATTGTGAACAAGACAGCGGTTATCACACGCGGCGCATTCATCTTTCAGAAGACGCGCTTACTTTATTTATTTTTTATTTACACAATACTGCAGACCTTCTGCTTAGGCACAAGCAGGGCGGGCCCAAAGATACAACACGCAATACAAGAGCAATCCGTCAGTACCAAAAGTTGAAGAATATGCCTATACAATTTCTAAAATACATCATGAAATGGCTTTAAAAAGTCGTCAGCGGATATCACACTCACAGGCTGGGCATTCCAGTCGACAACCGTCCTCGGAAGAAAAGAAAACTTAAAAGCTCCGGTTTTTCGCGAAGTATGGCGCTAAGCTATGATCGTGGTGATGATGAGTTGGACGCGTCTCTGAAAACTGTCCATAGGGGGCGGGAGAAATGCTCAGTTTGCCATGAATTAGATGGTGCTGGAAAGACAGGCAGAGAATCTTACGCCTTGCATGAAGAGGTTTGGTATTATTTTGCGTCATTAATAAAGATAGGGGGAGGAAGAGGAAGGACTTTAATAGAACAGGCGAGGTCTGCCTGGTTGTCGGCCTGGCATGCTACTCCAGTAATAAAGATGGGGAATCCGTTCTTTTGTACTTTGCTTATAAATCGTACTGCGCGTCTCTATATTTTTCCAGTTCTTTTATATCCTTTTTTATGGATCCAATATGATAACGGCATATTTAAGTCTTGCTCTTATGAGGATGTCATAGGCTAGTAAACGCGACAGTAGAGTAACGTATATCAACTCTCTAGTGCGCCGCACTGATGTAAACGGGGATAATGTGCCAGGAGAGCCGGCCGCGGTAATCCGGCAGTCAGGGGTATACATTGAGAAGGGCAAGTCAACTTTCGCGGCGCATCCGGTTGCCCATAGCCGATAAACTCGAAACATAAATAAGGAGTAAAAATGAAGTGCGCGAAAGAACAGTTTATTACTCCCATATAAGCGCATTCCTGGTTAGAGTGTAGGCTTATCGTGAAGCCGACCTGCCTGCCACCTGCGCTGGCCGCAGTGCTCCGACTGTCGGATAGCAGAAGCAGACGACGCACAAGATGGCAGCGGCTGACGTCCTTGCGAGGCTTGGTGCGGTACATGTAAACAGTGACCTTTAGGTAAGGTATACGTCATGAAATTCCACGCGCTATTGTCGTACTCATGTAAAAGCGGCTGGAAACCGGTTGCGTGAATTACGCCCCTCCGATGTCGTTGATACCGTCTCCGTACCGGTTACCGTCATTAATCGAGAATGTATCATCACTGGTAATCAGAGATGGTTACTGCATGCGTCGCCACGCGAGCGCTTGCGCTGCATCTCAACCGCTGTTCCTTTCCTCGATTCCCCGCCGGAGTTCGACCATCTTGACTTGCCAAGATCGAGTTCATGTAATCGTGCAGTCGTCGAGTCGGGGAGACCTTGCTGAGCTCGAAGACTCACTCAACCCGCTGCTGTCGGGTCCATGTAAACGAAGCGTTAGTGAACGGCGAAAAAACAAGCAAAACAAGAAGCGGGAGGCTACGTACAGGACGCGCACCGTATGTTTTGCGCCTCCCTTTTTCTGTCATGCGTTTTTTTTAACTCTTTACCCAGACGCAAGTCACTGTAACTTTCATACCGAATCTTTCTGTGGGCGCTAAGGAAGCATCTATTCCTTAGTTTGTGCAGTAGCACGCCTTTTGCCGCTAATATAGCTTGCTGGCTTCGTTTTTAATGACATTTCTTGAAGCAAGAAATGTTTGTAACTCTCTTTCTCGATGTGGTAAGCTCTCAACAAAGGCATTAAAATAGAACTGGTACTCTCTATCCCTCTCCCCCATTCAGCTTCTGTACACAAAACCTAAGGCAGCAATATGCGTCCTACATTTCCTTCATGAGCGCTTTCTTATGCCACGCGTAGGAAACATAGGGAAATTAATTAAGACTCAGTCGGATTTGAAATTCCTGGCAGTCCGTTCGTATAGCAGAGCTGAAACTCTGAGCTAAGGATGCCCCTCTGGACGCGAGTCCTCGGAATAAATATATGCGATGCGAGCTGGGCCAGCTCTAACGAGAAGGCGCCTGCGCGAAATGTCAATACGACGCTAGCAGCGATAGGTACAGGTGTCTAGTAAATGTGTAACAAATGCCCTTTCTAAATGTCTTAGAGAGAGTGAACTTGCCTACAAGTGCTGGAGAATAAAATGAAAAAATAAAGAGTGTATTCTCGGTTCGAGACAATGGCTAGATTTATGCACAACACGTTCGTTGAACCCGATGCCAACAACCGGGTTCTGGTTTAGTTGGTAGCACCTGTCTTCGACTAGCAGAGGGGCTAGTTGGACGCATAATTTAAAAACAGACACATCATAAACTGGCCTTGAGCCAGTTGGAGGTGCCTTTTCCAGAAATTGGCTCAGCGGCTGGCTGGAACCAGGGGTAGTTAGGCGTCCAACTGAAAGGTTGTGAGGCACCACCGAATAAGCCCTATGCTAGTTGGACACATTGGTTCAAGGAAAGAACCGATGCCCCACCAACCAGCTCCCGGCCTAGTCGATGGTGTACCGCTTCGGTTCCTTGAGCTCGGTTTTTTACAAGAAAAAGATCCACCGGTTTGCCCTTTATTGCACTTTACATATTATGCCCCGAAAAATCGCCGCAGAAAATTTCAGAACAGAGGAACCAATCGGTAAAATGACGGACCATTCAGCTATGCAGCGCTCGTTCGGTCGCAGTTTCATCGCACAAAGCATCATAACTTTCTATGTTTGCAAGTGGGCTATAAGCGCCGTTTAATGCGCTATTGAGGCGAAGTGTCGGATGCTTTTACACTGCATACTCAGCAATTCTGGACGAAAGCATTTTTGAACGGTAAAGAGTTTATGAACTCAATTTTTTCATATAATGTAAGGTTTAACTGTGACGATCAGTATATCCGCAGATCTCTTGTCGGCAGGTTTGCTTTTTTTTTGCTATTAACGTTTTTGCTATCGTCAAAAACGTTCCCCATTGGTTTTCTATGGCAGTCTTAAGTGCTCGTTGCGAGCGATGGAAAACATTAAAAAGAAGATTTTGCTATGCATCGGAAGAATAGGCCGTTCAAATCAAATCAAATCAAATCAAATCTTTATTTTCTCTCTCAAGGAGAAAGAGGGGGTGGCGGGTAAAAGCCGCATGATTGCGGTTTGACGAAGCCCGGCCCCCTCATGTACAATTCGGCAGCAGTTTGAAAAAAAAAAAACACATTTAGCTTCAAAAAGTTGGTTAGAAACAGATTTTGTTAAATACACTTCAGCTTAAACACAATGTTCATAAAAAGAACCTTTTAACACCATTCAGAAAAAAGAATCCGCAGAAGTACAGAGCCTTTCATGGCAGTCAAAAACAAAGGATACAATAAAATAAGCAACAAGTAACAAACATCAAGAACACCAAAAAGTACAAACACAAGCATACAAAATTTATCAGGCGTTAGCTGCAAGAAAATGTGCATAAATTGCTCGTTTGGACATCTTTTCCGGGCAGACATTGATGGCCGCAAGGTTATTTAAAAGAACAGCTGCGTGATAAGAAATGGACTGGCGACCATAATCTGTACGACAGAAAGGCACAACCCATGAGTCATTTCGACGAGTATCTTCAATATTTCCACAAATGTACCTTAGGCTATTCTAATATTCAAAATTTTTGTACAAGAATGTTGGACATGATAATGGTTGCCGTCTTGCTTCACTGCCTGCCGAATCTGACTGGGGTTTACCACCTGCGTAACACTTGGTTTCTGTATATTGCCATTGGTTGGAATGGCGTGTAAGAGCTTCTGGTGTCTATATGCTATTTGTTTTGTTGTCTTTTATCCTTACCTTTTCAGTGACTAGCAACTTTTGCGTACCCATGTGGGGCCAGATCCTAAGTAAGTATACGCTGCTCACCGTATCCTATGCACTCAAAATTAAAATTTCAGGAAACTCGGTCGGGTGATAAAAAGTTATGGTTGGCGTTGGTTTCAGGAGAAAGAGCATGCACGTACCCTAACACTTCCAGGCTTTTGAGTGAACCGGTTTGCCTGACCGCGCAGAAATAATTCCTGTTACGGGAACCCGCATTCTATAAACATTTTACTATCCCTCTACCATCCAAATGAAGAAATAGAATTAAGTATGAACTTTTGGTGCTACAGTCACTTAGAGGAATGGCGGCCTTGCGGCTTCTGTTAGTGGCCGTTTCAGAATGAATACAGGCGTCCACTGTATTACGCTTTCCGCTCGCAGCTTTTCTCGATCAGAAAACTGTAGCTTTTATTTATAGAAGGCATGGATTTCACTTTGATTATTCATTTGCCATAATAAAAAAGATAATAGAAACCAATAAACACCAACAAGCGAACAACTTATTTATTTGCGGCTGTAATATCGGCTAGTTTAACCTGTCGCGCTTTCTGACTTCGAGGTTCCGTGGCCGGCCACTTGCTCGGCTTCGTTTTGGTATTTTTAAAATTTGTTGAAATCGGCAAGTGGACAAGCGATCTCGGAGCTTTCGACGGCCTTATATCCTGAACTCCGCAGTGCATAAAACTACAGAGTGGAACCTTCATATAGTGGCCTACACGTCTGGACGAAATACATTGAATTTAAACAGAAATGTTTATAACGCACAATACTGCGGTGATAGTGAATGAGACGGTCAGCGAGCGGCAGTCGACACCGTCATGTTCTCTGTAGTAGCAAGGTGGAAAGTTGGGCTAGTTGAATCTGATTCACGGTGAAAGGTAGCGGTAAAAAGGACAAAGACCAAAGGAAGCGCTCGTGTCGTGTCTTGCTTCTTCCTTTGGTACTTGTTCTTTCCGCGCTACCTTTCACCATGAATGTTTTCTGAAGCTATCAACTTTTGGTTTCACACTTTATTTCTCAAACTTTCTCATTGGATCGAGTGCAAGTTTATAACCGAAAGTTCTCCTTCGGTTCTCGCATCTGTACTGATGACCCGCTTTAAATGTAGTCTCCGTAACTATTGGGTCATAATTGAAAACTCTCCAACGGCTCTTCTGCACAGGTGTGTCAAATCTCGGCTTACCAGACTCATGCTTTAAATGCCCTGCGTCTCTGGGTGGCTCATAGGGCAGGTGCTTATGGGCAAAATGAGCGCACTGACGTGCGCAGTCACGCCGCACATCCTGAGTTATGCGCCACACTTCCCTCTTAAGTGCTCGCCCCTTCGTTGCCGCCTTTTAATTCTCATCTCTATATTTCCTTCCTACAGTCGCATCTGGTAACAAAATGGTGTGGTAACAAAGACTGCTCATGGGCATCCACCCAAAGCGCAGCCATACGGCTACAAACACTGTTTCCACTTCGAGTTATTGATCAAATCGTTTTCCCCCCTACCATAAGCTTGTCGTCCCGGTTAGCTCAGTTTGCAGAGCAACTTCCACGGTGAAGCGGTGGTCCCCGGTTCGAACCCCGGACCAGGATGAATTTTTCCTTAACTACGGAGTTTCTGTGGAAGTTGCATAGGTTTCCTTGAGTGAATGCCTATGAGTAATTTACTGCCTTATTACAAATCTACTCGGCGTTGGGGGATTGCCCTAAACATTTGACCATACACAAAGATATTTCTTAACACCCTGCCTTTTGTGCGCTGAGTTGTTTCCACACTCGAGAATCAATTAGGACAGTCAATTACACGATGCGAAGATGAATGAAAGTGCCTCCTATCAGGACAACATCAAATATACTCTTTTTATTTACAGTGCTTGCAAAACATTTCACGTTTATTTGGGGCGAAGGAGTAAGTTGTGTGTTGTAGGCCTAAACTGTATACTTCCGGCAGCCAGGCTTTGGCTGGAGTCGGTTAACTGCTCCGTGTGGTTGCAGCCTTAACGACAGAGGAGCCATAAAAAGATTCATTTTTTTTTGTATTTGCGGTACTGTCTGTACTTCACGGAATCTCTTGCGGTGCAAAAAAAGAAAAAAATGGGGGGAGGGGGGGGGGGGGGTAAATTAGCTTCGGGTTCCTGCCTAACTTCACTTCCTCCGATAATGGGCTAATTGCGCGTGTGTTCTGCAGTGGCTGCAGCGTTTGTATCGCTACGATGATGGTGGGGATAAATTATTCTAGGAACGGGAAGGGAGCTTCCGGTGCGCAGGCGGGGAAGAGGGGGCAGAATGCGCAAATATAGGAAGTCTAGGACGAGGGTCAGTAAGCAAGCAAAAATAAACAAACGATAGAAAAAGGGAATACAGAGATGATTACGAAGTTGAGATTATACCCAGACTGCGTAGAGAAGTCCTAAGTTGTCTGCAAATTACCTCGGATGATCTTTCTGTCATATGTCTCGTCACCTATAGAATTTTTTGTTTTGCAGTAGGTTATAACGTTATGAACAGGTGAGAAAAAAAGCACAAGCGATCATACGATGCGATGCGACAAATCTGCTTTAGCAATTCTGGTGGCGTATTTATGTTTTACACTGGTCGCCTTCCCGTTTCTTCTGACATTTCATTTCGTCGTCGCTATTTCGTTTGTATGCTGCGTGGGCTTGTGGTCACTGGAGGCTTCTAGATTGTGGAGGTGAACGGGTGCGTGGAACTTACTCTTTTTTTACTCCCATATAGACGTATTCGTGTTTAGAATGCACCCTCAGGGCCTAAAGTGTGCCCGAAAGGTGCCATAAAGAGAAGGAGGGTTTTCGAAAGAGCCGCTGTGAGGTGAGGCTCCACACAGACACACAGAAAAGGCAAAGTGGAAGAAGACGAAGAAGAATATGAAGTAGAAGGAGAAGAAGACCTGAAATTTCTTTGTTTATGCCCCTACACCTTGGCCAATCTCCCCGCGTGGGTATGTGCCATGTTTACTGAGGTAAAGAAGAAGAAGATGATGAAGAAGAAGACGAAGAAGAAGAAGAAGAAGAAGAAGAAGAAGACGAAGAAGAAGAAGAAGAAGAAGAAGAAGAAGAAGAAGAAGAAGAAGAAGAAGAAGAAGAAGAAGAAGAAGAAGAAGAAGAAGAAGAAGAAGAACAAGAAGAAGAAGAAGAAGGCCTGGCTGAGCTGAGTTTAACCACAGCAATTTTTTTACGTGATTTTCCTGAAATCGTCTCGGCTATATGGTTTGTCTTTGAAAGAAAAATATATTGAGTCAGATTTATGAAGTCACACTACTGAAAGCCTCCACGGGCCTCTTGCAAGAGTCCGGTATCTTAACAACATTGTCTTCATAATCATGCCATTTACGCGTCTCGCCTATTTATTTGTGGTGATAACACTCGCCTATAGACCGGAAATCAATACCATAACCCCACTGCCACCCGATAAGATTATGTGGACAAGGAGTTCTTAGCTATAACGTTGTTTCCTTTCATACTGTCTTCACGAGAAGACGAATATGAAAACCCGCTTCTCCCATTTCTCCAAAGCTTTCCGGACGCCTCATCCGCGCTCCACGTTTCTCTGTACAAAGTAGTCAATTATCCACTACTCACCTTGTCTCACGAGGTTACACCGTGTAATGAAAACAAACTAACATGCGCTAAGGCGCTACGTGGTCCTCACCTTGTTTTAACACTAAATACACTGTCTTAACACTAACACTTAACACTAAATAACACTAAATAGGCTACTAACTGGACCGTAGCACCGTGTTTTGCCGAACAGAGGTGTTCTTAATTTTCACCTTAATTAAAACGAAACACACTCCCACGCGAGTGCATGTGAGTCGAGTCCCTTTCGCTCAGGGCAGCCAAGTTTCTCGGCACTGGAGAACTGAAACGAAAGACGCGGTGAGAAGCGGAAAAAAGCCTCGTATTAAAGGCGCAGCTCCGAGGCAAACTTAATGCCTGGCTTAGAGGGATACCACGCTTGAGCGGACAGCAAAGTTAGCGTCTCTGGAACCGACCCTGGCGCCCCGCTTGAAAACCTGTTGCCTTCACCGTCCAAGCTTCTTGGCTGACCTGCTTCCCCAGCCGAGCGGGGGGCGCGCTTTTGACTTCCTGGTACTGACTGCGTTAAGGAAAAGTCTCTTCGCGATGTCGAATAAGCGTTTTTAAATACCGAGTTTTCGTTTAGAATTACGCAGCAATGCGTGGTATGTATTCGAAAAGGAAACGCGAGGCATGCACTAATGTGAAGAGACATTGCTAAGCATATTTTTCGTATCGCGTCAGCAAACATGTGTACACAGGAGCAGGTTAAAGAACATAAAATCACTGCTTCCAACTGCTTGGAAATAGTTTTTGTGTGTTTGTCATTATACCTCAGCGTCTTAGTGGTCCTTAGTGCGCAACACGTAATTCACGAAGAGACCTCACGCCTGCAAGCTCAGCTATAGGGTACCTTGTGAAAAGACAGGCAATCTTCCCGTCTACACAGGAGTGCCTGGCGGAGAAGCAACCACCTGTGTGTCCGTATGCAGAAATTCGCACAGGCGCATGCAGTACATTCATCATAAATTTAAAAGCCACCTGGTTTGTAACAAGTCTACGAACTGTTGCTCTTATAGCAATCGTCCTCGTTTTTTGATAACGATAGTTCCTCTTACCTTTGAGAGCTGGTGAGGGTTGACGACATTGCGCGGTCCAGAATCAGACAAGGTGAGTTTTACAATTTTGATAACAAATGTATGTACACACAAACGCAGTAGCAGTTAGATAAGCCTTATTTGAACGAGAACTTTTGTGGTTAAAGAGAAAGCCATGTCAAATCTGTCGCCCAACGCAAAACGGATAGAGCTTTATACTCTTAGTATGTGTAAATTGTTGCCTTGTTCACCTGTGTTAGTTACGCGAGGGAAATCATGAGTAAAATTGAGAGAATAAGCAACGATTGTACAGACGGAGGCAATAACTACGACCGCTTATTCCTAGAAAATGCACTGTGTACGCTGTTATCAGGATTGTTTGTAACCGCGGCGCCGACCGGGTGATATGCAGAGCTTTTCAAAAAGCTCGTGTTCTTGAAAATTCTTATGGTAAGGCCACGTAATGTACTCGAGCTCTTTCAAAAGGAACCCAGCATACACACTAATTCACGGCATGAAAACTCCGCTTTGCGTTAATAAGTGAATTAATTAAGTCGTCCCGAGAAGCGTCCTTAATGAGTTGCGCAGTAAATGGACGACACCTCTTGTGCCTCCTTTTGAACTTCCCGTCTCCACACTTCCCCAAGCTTCTGTCGTCGTTCTAATTCTAAGCTGAGATGACGGCACCCTCTTGCACCTTCTGTCGACTCCATAAAAAAGGCCAAGGAATGAAAAGAAAGAAACAGAACGACTACGCTCAATCCTTTTCTTAATAAATGAGGTTTCATTGTCACAGCTCGGTGTATTTTGAAGGTAACCTTTGTTCACATTATCTCTGATAGGTATCACCTCCTGCAACCTGGCTCAGTTCTTTTTGTTTTTGTAATCTTTTTCTTTTACATGTGCCAGAAGCAGCCGGTGTAAGAGACAGTGTCTTATAAAGAAAAATCCTCTTTCGTTCTGCATGTTTTAGCTCTACTTTATTTGAATGTCTCAAGAAAGCAGCAAAATTAAACCCTGCATTTAGATTTATTTTTAAACTACCACCCAGTAGTTTGTCCTTCTTCTTAATCAACAACGTCAACATCATTTTAATTCATGAGAAAGTGAACATAATTTGAAAAATTACAGACTAATCAGCTTACTATTTGTTCTATCCAAGGTATTTACTAAGGTAATCGCTCATAGAATCAGGACAACCTTACACTTCAGTTAAAAAATGATCAGGAAGGCTTTCGTAAAGGCTACTTGGAAATACAACATATATATTCTTTAAATCAAGTGATAGACAAAGATACAGAATATGACCAAGCTCTCTAAATAACCTTAGTAGATTAAGTATTTGATTCACTGGGAACGTCAGCTGTTATGTAGGGATTTTGGAATCAGGGTATAGACGAGCCTTATATAAAAACATTGAAAGATATCTATAACGGCTGCACAGCCGCCGTAGTTCTCTAGAAAGACAGCAATAAAATTTCAGTAAGGAAGGGTGTCAGGCAAAGACACACGATCTCTCCAATTCTATTCAACCCGTGTTTACAGTAGGTATTAACATGCCTGAATTGAGAACAGTTGGGACTAAAAGTTAACAGAGAATACCGTAGTAATCTGCGGTTTGCTGATGACATTACCTTGCTAAGTCACTCAAAGTATGAATTGCAAAGCATGATAAATGACTTATGCGGAGCATAACGATCGGTCTAAAAATTAACATGCAGAAAACCAAAGTAATGTTCAACAGTATAGGAAGAGAAAGGCAATTTACCACTGGTAGCGAGGCACTGGAAGTGATAAAGGAATACGTTTACTTAGGGCAGGTACTGACCGCAGATCCCGATCACGAGGGTGAATTAAACTAGAAATAAATTTGGTAGGTTCTCTCAGTTCATGAATGAGAGTATACCAATATCCCTCAAGATAAAAGTATGCAACAGCTGTATCTTACCAGTGCTCACCTATGGGGCAGAAATGTGGATGCTAACGAAGATGATTCACCTTAAGTTGAGGACTACGTAGCGAGCTATGGAAAGAAAAATTATAGGCGTAGCGTTAAGAGACTGGAAGAGAGACTGGAAGCGACTGGGCCAGGGAACAAATGAGAGGTAATGATATTCTAGTCGAAATCAAGACGAAGAAATCGGCTTGGGCAGGGCATGTAATACGAAGACAAGATAACCGCTGGAGTGGATTTCATGAGAAGGCAAGCGTAGCAGGGGGAGGAAGAAAGTTAGGTAGGCGGTAAGAAGTTAGCGGGGAGAAGGGGGTCGCGCCTGGCCCGTGACAGGATTAATTGGAGAGATATGGGAAATACCTTTGTCTTGAAGTGGGTGTATTCAGGCTGCTGCTGCTGCTGCTGCTGCTGCTGCTGCTGCTGCTGCTGCTGCTGATAGTGATGATGATGATGACGATCTTTAGTTTTTCATTTGCACGACAGAGTATGAACGCAGGGAACTCAAGTATGTGTGCATAATGCGCGTGGATGAAAATTAACCTGAACAATTATGATGCATCATACTGGGCGATTTTTTTAACCTTTGCAGATTTTACTATAGAAACTTTAGAAGTACGTTCGTTTAGTTTGGTGAGCTCGATTGTACAGCAAGAAAGGCATTTTGTACCTGTGATTAATCAATTATTAAAACATTAATTAAAATGGTTGTAGCGATTGTTTATGGCGCAAGGGCATCTATGGCGAAAGAGCCCCATGGCACAAGGTATTTTTCGTTTTCTCAAGGTGGGGCCAAAGGCCCATTTCCCAAACATATCACCCTGAATAAGCCGAGCACCAGGCCAGGGGGAGCTTGTACTCAATGTATCACCGGCGGGTACCCGGCGGCACTGGGGATCGAACCTCGCACCTCCCGCATGCATGGCGGATGCTCGACCACTGGGCCACCGCTGCGGTCCTAATTAATTAATTAATTTAAAAATGAATATATTTTTAATTTTGATTTTAGGGGAAAAGGTATAATACGAAAATGATGCCTGTCAACAGCGAAGCTGAGCTGTGTTTTAAAAATTTCTTAAACGGCAGTGCGGCTCGAAATGTCGAACGTCTGAAATACGCATTTGAAAGTTCATTAGAATAGATTTTTCGCATTGCATATTTAAAAAATGACGTCCCTCGCACTTTTTGTGCATCAAATAAAGGCGCAGTTGGCGTATCTGATGATGTTGAAGAAGTTACCTTGATTTCAGCGACGATGCCATGCGCAGCGACGCCATTTGATACTTTGCAATGGGGAAAAGCCAACTCAACAAGCTTTCAAATTCGCATTTTTAACGTTCGATATTTCGAACCAGATTGCCGATTAAGAAAACTTAAAAAGAGGGCTCCCCATCGATGTTGACGGCCACCAATTTCGCGATATATCGTTACCCTCGAAAATCAAAATCAAAAGTTTATTAGTCAACTTGAGCTCTTTAATCGTCTGATTACTGGTCAATATGAGGCACATAATGTTCGGCTTGCTGTACAATCCAGCTAAATAGACCGCGCTGACGTATCTCTCACAATTTCGAAAGTAAACATCTGTAATGGTTAAAAAATTAAAATAATCCTGTATAGAATTCCAATATGTTCTACGCTTAAAAAGCTCTAGTGTTTCCCCATGGAACTGAGCAGCAGGCGCCATTTGTACTTGGTAAGCTTAAAGGGAAGAGTGCCTTTAAGGGCTGCATGGATGCAGTTTATGTCAGCAATTTTCTGTCCGCTGCTGATGATGGTTTTGTGTTCCTGTATAATACAGGCGGGGAGAGGGGGTTGGGGGGGGGGTTCTTTAGAAAGGGGTGCACTGAAGGGAGGGGCGGGAAGGGCGTTGCGCTATGGCCGTGTTATTAAAGATCGCTCGGCGAATAGGACCCAGAATCCAATGCAGGGACGCACTCTTCAGGTGTGAGCTATGGAGCAGTTATTAACGACGTGAAATGCAGCGCATACTTCTAAGAAGTCACCCTCAGAATAACTGTCACAGATTTCGTTCAGCACAGCAGACGAAACAACGCAACTTCCGTTTTCGAACACGCGTAAGATAGCCGGACAAAACTTCGCGCAAACAACATTATTTACAAAAAAAAATTCATGACGGTTAGGCTGAGCCACAAGCCACCGCGGCGGCCGTTGTCCTTGCTAAGCACGAAGTTGTCCTTGGAGGTGGCGATTATGCAGTTTTGTTTTCCTGCAAAACTGTTGCACAGGCTCGCCTTTATCGCATAGTTTCGTCTTCTCCTAGTCCTTCAGCTGAAGCAGTTACCAGCTTTTAAATATGACAATACTCGGTTGGCCACGTCGGCACTGGTGCCTTGGGGCTGTCAGTTTCAAGCCAGGTGCCTTTCTGAGCATCAGCCCACGCTTGGAACTGCTACCGTACAGTACCGCTAAGCCGCCAACACCTGCATCCATTCTTGAATTGATAAATGACTCAGCTGAGTTTACAAGTCGGCGCAGTTTTGCGAGCGAACGCAAACTGTGTCACTTAGCGACTGGCGGCTGTGCCGTTGTCGAGGCAGCGCAGAATTGATATTGATGACCTGATGGTTCCTGACATCAGTACTGGTAAAAATGAAAGCAATCTTGCCCGCCAGCGCGAAAGAAGAGAGAGTTAGTGACAAATAACTTCTTGCTACTCTCGCACCTTTGCTTTGCGGCCGCCGGTGCCTCGATCGACGTCCAAACCGTCAGAACAGCAAAAACGAAAGTTAAGCGTGGTGACCACCAGCCGCTGCGTGCCAGCAGTGACACAGTGACGTCATCGGTTTCCCTTTCTTGCACTGGAATGCAAGCGCGGTGGGCAGCTAAGCTGTGCTATCATGGTGCAGGTGCAGTGCTTGGGGAACGGCGAGTGCAGGACACCGGGCCACAGACCTAGCAGTGAGGAAGATGAGCATTGTAGCGATGATCACTCCGTGAGCATCACTGTCAGTGAGTTTGTATTGGTACATATTCACACCTGATGAACGCGTATGCGCTCCTAGCTACTTTACGTTTGATTTTCAAAGAAGCGAAACGGCGCGAAACAAGACAGGCAAAAGGAATAGCACAAAAGAAGCGGTGACTTTTCATAATCGAGGGCCAACTAGCCCGCACTCTCACTTTTCAAAACTATGTTTGGTTCTGCTTGCGGCTGTGAAATGGGCTGGAAATATTTTTGTTTTGTTTTAGTTAGAAGCCGTAGAGACTAGGCTCTTATGCCCCCTCCCTCCTCCCTCCTGAAAAAAACACAAAAACAAGTGAACACAACTGCTACGCGGACGCGTACGCGGGAGGAGTATAAGCCCTACCTCATAGGCGCCTAATTATATCCTAACTCAAGTCGTCGTCAGCGAACTTTGGGATACCTGGATCGCGATGTAGAGCAGAAGAGCAAGCGCCGAACAATAGGACAGTTGGAAGATGAGCCAGCGTTTCGTCTGATCGGCTTCACTGCTCGTTGTGAAAGCAATAAAGTGCAAGAAAGAATGTGCGGAAAGATCGAGTTTAACGTACAGGTAGTTTACAAACGTGTGTGTGTGTTGGGGGGGGGGTGATGACGGTTGGTTCCCAAATCTCATGATATCTCACATTATGATATTTTTTTCAAATGACAGGCTACCGCACTCGCATTTCGATGGAGGCGGAATCCTAGTGGCCCGTATACTGTGCGATGTCAGTGCACGCTAAAGAGCCCCAGGTGGTCGAAATTATCCGGAGCCCTCCACTAGGACGTCCCTCATAGAGTGAGTATCTTTGGGTCGTTAAATCCTATAAAACAAAAGACCCCATTCACTTATTAGTGCTATTAGTGCGAATCGTAAAGGAAATTGGCATGATTTTTGTTATACTAGTGTACAAAATTCATGGAACAAGCACGACTTCGCTGTAATGCGCCTTTACGTGCAAGGTAGCTCAGAAGAACTACATGCAGGAGCTGTCAGTTATTTGTCCATTTATGGCATAATCAACTAACAAGCAAATCTGGGATGAAATGTGAACGGGAGGTAGTAAAGATAATGTAGAAATAATGTCACCCTCAGGACGAATCATTGTAGAAAGCCGGAAGGAGTAGACGGGGTGGCATTGTAAACACTGGCACACTGAACGTACTAAGCTGCGCTATCCTCGCTCAGGAGAAAGGAACGAGTGCGTAGCTATTTTTGAAATTCAGGAGAGCCGAGTTGAACAGTAAGGGGATTACTCTTTACCTGTTATAAAGCATAAAATGCCAATGTTTATTTTATATGCATGGTGTTAGTGCTCAAACCGGCACGGTTGCTTTGCTTTTTAACTATCCGCCCTATATCATCCCTTGGGCTGGCTGTATAAAAACAAAAATATACTAGAAGCGTTGCCATTGGCGCCCTTCGCATTGATGAAAACGGCACCAGTGCCAAATGTTTTCCTGTATTTGCTGCTTTAAGCATCATTCACGGTCCCTGCTATCGACTTACGAATCGCAGAGCAGAAGGCACTAGAACATATGTTCAAGTATCCTCAAGGAAAAAAAAAATTATCTCTTCTGTCTCCACTACAGCCGCTGGCTAAGGAATTTTTTCGAGAAACAGTCGGGGCCCCAGCACCAGAGAGCACTTTCAATTGCTTTGAACTATCTGCGATACGAAGGGGAGATGGGGGGGGGGGGGGGGATGACAAACAGCGCAAAGCGGGAATTTTTCTTCTACTTAATCAACTGAACGTGCATTAATCCATTAGCGATTATCTAATAGCGTAGCAGGGGGTGGCAGTGAGTTAGGCGGGTCGATGAGATAAGAAATTTGCCAGGACAAGGTGGGCGCGGCCGGCACATGACAGGGTTATTTGTAGAAATACTGGAGAGGCCTTTGTCCTTCATCAGAAGTTGTCTGGATGATGATAATCATGAACTATTAGTTTAAAAAAGACAGTAGCTAATAACCAATAAGTTAAAATGCGCGCCAATGTGTTTTGACAAAATACGGAATCCGCCTAGTCGCCCTCGGACGCCTCAACCAGGGTTTGTCGAGAGTATTGCCCATGTTTTTATTTTCCACTCTAAAATGCGCGGCTGACCTGACAACTCCAGAAATATTTACAAATTGTCTGCCGCAGTGGCAATACGTACACCGGAGCTACGCCGGAAACGGGAGGAATTTTTTGTATCGCCGGAGCAATTTCACAGATAACATCGGTACCTTCGGGCATGGCCCATAGATGACCGCTTTAAAAATTAAAAATCAAAACAATAAAAACATTACTCTATGCTTACCTTGGTATCGGAGGCTGTTGTTTTCTTTCATGCGCTTTCGCTGAAGTCTATTATCGCGAATATCCTGGTCGCTAATGACCGCTCAACATTCCGTACAATTTTTGAACTCAGTGCGTTACGTAATGCCCCGCACGACTGTCCATTTAGCATCACCAGTACGTTGATCGCGAGCTCGCACTAACGGGCGCTTTCCTACGGAGCTGCACCCGTCAATGGCACGTAGTGCACACATTCGTCAACCGTGCGCTGCTCCACCGTGTCGATGTTCCGGCATTCCTTTCACGCTCGATGGGTTGAGGCGCTATCTCATTAAAGACGCCCCCCCTGGCAACGAACCGGGGATTTGTGGCCGTGTTACACGGGTACGTTCGAATGGCATCAGAGTCGAATGGCATTCGAAACTTGGAATGGCATTCGGACTCGATGGACTCCCGCGGTAGTACATGGCATATTCCAAACACATTCGAAAGCTTTAGCTTTCACTCGCCGTATCACAACGACTGCTGCTGCCAAAGAATTTCACTTTTGCCAGTTCGCTCGTTTTAGGTGCGTACAACGACGCTGCGACGACGTCGGAGGTCGCAGCGGTCACACTAGACCGACAAAAACGCCAGCGCGACCAAACGCCGCATATCATCGTAGTATGACGCGCTTTTCAGGCCTAAGACAACCACAAACAAGGCTTGGCGGATGGTCACCCTTCATGACCTCGGCAGATAGGCGGTTGAGGGAAAACTTTACGCTCATGAGGTGACGGCTTAAATATATCTTCCTTGTCTCAACCTTATCCTCATTAAAAATAAGCGAAACTAGCTGCTACATTTATTTCACACGCGCACACTTCAACACTCACCATGGCAATAAATGCTCGCCAAATTCTTAAATTTGAATGGACGGCGACTCCCTTCCGCGACGAGTAGGCTTGGCAAATTCGCAGGGTTCGTGCGTGCAAGTTCGACGATTGTGGAGGGTGAAATCACAAGTTTTATTTATTTATTTATTTATTTATTTATTTATTTATTTATTTATTTATTTATTTATTTATTTATTTATTTATTTATTTAAACATACCGCAGGCCCTTTTTTGGCCTATGCAGGAGAGTTTACAACGCATCAATGTGATTAAACAGAATAAAAACAAGAATACAAAATTACAGAGATGCTCTCTGATCCAAACGCAAAAAGAATGGGAGACAATTAAGCAGAAAATTCATTTTTTTTTCAAAAGAATTAACAAATAAATGCAAATGGTTCAGGAGTGTAATTTTGACAAGAGTGACATTAAATAGCCTATTTCTTATATCGCAGGAAGGGCATACAATGAACGGGAAGCTCCGGGGTCACCCAGACTGCTGAGCATTGATTTAAGGCTGGTTCGCATGCAAGCCACTGAGCGGATTGAGCGATTGAGCGGCGCGTCGCAGCAAAAAATTTCCAACTTATTGGAACCTCGTCGCTCTGGTTGCTGGAGCCGCTGCGACAAACCAGAACAGGTCTTTGCGCCGCGGCGACTGGAATCGCTAGCGTTTTCGCTTGCATGTGAAACAGGCCAATTTAGGCGGCCAGCAGAAGCCGTCACCGTCACTAGCTTGTGGATAAAAAAAGTAGGCCGCTTGAATTAACGTGAATGGTCGTCGAACATAGTCCTAGGTAAAGTGAATTAAAATCAAGTACTGGTCACATCGCAGAAAGCGGGGACAATTAGACAGAAGCGCCGGTTCTACCCATTCTCGGCCGTTATCGTCCGCTATCGTCGTTATCGCCGTTATCGTCTGCTGGCGCCTTGGCTGCGTCTTCTGGCGTGAGCGCTTCTCCTGGCGGTGCTTCATTTTAGGAGTTTACTCGACTCCCAAACAGTCATTGGGAAGGCGTTTAAAAAAATCGCGAGGCGGACAGACCGTACATTCCCTCACTAACGCGTGGCGTATCTGAAGATCTGCCCTGAGGCGCCGGGTCAGGCAGGGGTGCATACGACAACATTGCTATGAAAGCCCCATTGGTATCCACCAGCAGGGTCGACCACCACCTTTGCTTTCTCACTCGCTCAGTCCGAACGACGGCCGAGTCGTGCTTGAGCGTAGTTTCTGAAAAAAAAAAAAAACAGCAGGCATGACCGGCAAGCTCTTCAGCGTGGGCTGTTGTGTATAGCTTTCGAACGACTGAAAATGTTGACGCGTTTTCAAAAGCAACGGTTTGGTGTGCGGTCGCAGATTGTGCGACGCCAATCCTGTGTACGATGTTTGCGAAGATTTCAGCGTAGGAGTGCCCTCAGATGCCTTCGGGAAATGTGCAGGCTCAGGTTGGAGGTGGGTTTCATTCTTTTGCGGCGCCTTTCTTTGCCGTGTGTCTGTTTCGAGGGCTCTGGCTATATATGCATACATCGAGCAGGCGGGCTTGACGCCCTGCTCGCTCATCGCCAGATGGTGCGCACAGTGAACAGGACGCTCCGCGTGTGCTACTTCGGACGTTGTGCGGCCGGGTGCCCCATCCTGGCTGCTTGCAGTGTGCCGCACGGGCGTCACACGGGCGATTAATTAGCGACAGGAGCCTGCGTGCGCGCGGCGTCGTATATACAGTCCTTTTTTATGTTTTGTAGATATGGCAAGTGGTACTTGCTCGCGCAGTACTGCATCTCACACATACCTGACACTCGCGTGCGGGCGGCGCGAACTTGTTTACTTTTCGCGTTTTGTTGGTACTTCTCGCTATCCTCTCCCTGTCGCTTTTATTTCCGCCGGCAACAGCTCGGGGGTTTAAGAAATTGGGTAACAGCTGCCGCGGCCGACAGCGTAACAACAACAACAACAACAACAACAACAACAACAACAACAACAACAACAACAACAACAACAACAACAACAACAACAACAACAACAACAACAACAACAACAACAACAACAACAACAACAACAACAACAACAACAACAACAACAACAACAACAACAACAACAACAACAACAACAACAACAACAATAATAATAATAATAATAATAATAATAATAATAATAATAATAATAATAATAATCAATTCTTTATTGGTCAAGTCAGAGCATAAGGCACTTTCTGTTCACATCGTGAAACAAAAACTAAGGAATAGGCAGGAAGAAAAAGGAGAGAGGAATCAGAGAGAGAAAGAGAAATACATCACTTGTTGAAAAATGAAGCATACAAATCTACAATAAGACGTCTTTCCGGCTGCTTAAAGAGAAAACATCATTTGGTAAGTCGTTCAACACACTTGACACATAGAAAGTACGTATACGTTTACCGTATTTTGTCCGTAATCTGGGCAAAATAAAACGATCGCGTGGACGTAATACTCGAGCGGGAACATGCGGGAGGCAGAATTTCTTACTCCACAGATATTAAGAATAACAGTTTCTTTAAATAACAACGTGAATGAAGGCATACGCGAGCACGAGAAAAGACTGGAATTGTTGGCGATTGGCACGCCATACATCATAGCACGGATTATAGATTTAAGTAAGCAATGAACCTGGTTGCGCCAAAACAGTGAGCAGAAGTTAGGATAACAAATTCCATATCGCAGCACACTGTACGCGAATGCATGTGCTATTATCTTCCTTGTGTAAATTGGCCATAATGCTTTAATAGAGTACAGCAGGCAAGCTATTTTGCGCAGCCTTTCACAAATATTAGCCAAATGACTGTTCGAGGACATGGTGGAATCGTGATGCACACCAAGGTAATTGACACTTTAAAGGTATCGAATAGGAGAGCAGGCACAATTGCTACACTGACGAGAATGACGAAACACTGGAGTGGTGACAGCAACAACTTTCAGGGGATTGTGAAAACAAAGTAACTTAGTTTTACCTTGGTTAATCGAAATTAAGTTATTATACTACCAAATTGAAGACATATCCAGTGTCAGTTTGGAATTCACCCGCAGCCTGACCGTAATTGGTATGACGGAAAAGCGTATCATGTGAGTACTGAACGACCCGGCTATGAAGAATGGCCTGACTGAGGTCATTAACATACAAGTTGAATAAAGAAAGGCTAAAATCAATCCCCGAGGAACTCCAGCGTCCAACTGTCTGGGCTTGCTTTTAATATCTACGATAACTACTACTTGAGTTCGACCATGCAAATAATTATCATGGAAATTTAAGAAGGGCACTCGGCAACCATAGATATCGAGTTTATGAAGTAACATATGATGGTTCACGGAGCCAAAATCATTTGATACGTCGAAAAATAGTGCACAATCAAATTCACTGTTTTCGAGAGTATTGTTAAGGAAATCAGTTAATTCCTAGAGCTAACCCAATGCAACGACTGCAAGTAATACCATATTGGTTACGCGATAATATGTTATGCGTGTCAATGAAGCTTTGCATTACATGAAAAATATCCTTATCAAGTATGAGAGCAACGCATGGAAGTATCGAATTAGGTATATAGTTTGCGACAACATTAAATTGCCCACGCTTATAAAGAGACACTACAAAAACTTCCTTGAGGCCAGGCGGTATGATTTGTGTTGCTATAATGTTATTTATGATTGTAAAAAAACATTCTTCAGGGCCTCGAAGTTGCTGCGGAGGACGTCCGCAGACAAGTCATCTGTTCCCACCGGTATTCCATTCTTTTTATTGTTTTTATTAATAAACCAACTATTACTGCACAGGCACGCTCCACGCACTGCAGATCACGCAGATCACGAGATGCGAACGTAGATTTAAGCACACGCTCTACAACGAGTAACCAAACCTTACACACAAAATGCTGGACTGTTCACCCTGCACACAGCAATGCTCTGGTCAGTGCTGTTTCATTTCGCCCTGCTATGATTTTCAGGGAAAACGATAAAACGTAATATTTGACTGCTTCCCGGCGATATTTTTGCAGGTATTGCAACACCCATAAACGCAACGGTAAATTGACTTGGTCAAATGGTTAGGGGAATCCCCCAAGGTGTAGTAAATCGTCTTGCTTGTTTTAAACGGTTTTTTTCTCTTGTTTCTCGCAAGGAGAAAGATCGACCGCCTAGCAAGGAAGCAAGCATGCACTGCTGCTATGGGCTTTGCTCCCAGTGCCTTGCGTCTACGGCAGGCTAGACAGTCCAGAAACAAACGCCGGGAGCAGCTGGAAACTTCATTAGGAAAGCGTTTCCGCTGGTGAGACAGACCCCGCGTTCGCACAACAACACGGGTCTTATCTGAAGGCGTGCACTGAGGCCTCGAGTCAGGCATGCGTTCATAGCACTGACTCTAAGAGGTACATCTGAGACCAACAGTGTTTTAGTTGCATCCGAATGAATGTGTATGGCAATGCGCATGTACTTTGACAGTTGATGGTCTCTTAACGCACTGTATATTTGTTATCAGCCTATTAGCTATGTCTATCCTGCTGCAGTGCGCGTGTTTTGGGTCTTGTGTATGTTATACTGGATGCGCTATTGTTTTGTATAACTGTCCAATTATTTTGGCCACTCCTGTAAGAGCCTAATTAGGCTCACAGTATGGTTAAGTAAATAAATAAATAAATAAAAAACAGCTCCGCGGTTTTTTTCGCTTCCGCCACCCTGGATTGAAACGATCGGTCGTACTTTGACTGCGCAGTCCCCCCCCCCCCCCCCCCCAAAAAAAAAATAATGAACATGCGAAATGCGCAGCTCAAGTGAAAAGCGATGTACAAGAATTCAGGTGTGAGACGGCCATAAAGGAAACAGCAAACAGAGGTCTGTGTTTTATTAGGCATTTTCTGCTTGTTCCTGCGAAGAGCCACGACGAGATATGAGGAGCATGGCGACGTCGTACCTCGACAGCCACTTTTTCCGCCTTGCCTCCCAGATGGCGCTACATGTACGACTGAACTGCAGCGCACGAGGCCTATAAAGAAAATACTACGAGCGCCGTTTCGAGATTTAGTATTGCTATTTAATCTATCAGCACTCTCGAGGAAGTAACGAGGGGATAGTACTACTATGCTTAAAACATGCAGCACGAAAAGATATAATGCAGTCGAGTCTGGGTATATCGAACCCGGATATATCGAATTATCCTTTGTTTCGAACAGTCAGAATATCCCCTTGAAAATCCCATGAACAAACATGCCACTATTGTTCGCGTATATCGAACTCGCGTTCAGCGGAGCATTCAATATATCGAATTTTCCGCCGCGCCCTTGAAGTGCCGCTTTTAAAGCGATAGCGTTAAAGCTCCCATTCTGTAGAAAATACGGCGTCGTCGTCGTCGCCGTTGTGAGCTAAAAATCTCTGGAGAAGCAACCACGTGGACCATCTAGGTCACGTGACCTTGCGGCGTCATCACAACCTGCTCACCGTATTGTGAGCAAATTGACCACAGTGACAGGTGACCCTTAATTTAATAACTGCTCGCTCGGGAAGAGCAACCTGGGTCGCACAAGCCCCACCGGTGGCAGCACCTGCCGTCGCAGGGCACTGGCGCATCTCTTAACCGCTCCACCGCTGCTCCAGGTGTGCTCTGATGACTTCCAGGATTTTATGACTGCAAAGTCGAGAATGACCAATTTCGCATACATGGGCATCTATTAACCCATAGCGCTATCGCGTCATATCCTTAGGGCGAACTTTAAGTGTCCTCTCCAATATTTTTTTCTAACGGTGCTCTTTGAACCCTTTTGCATGCGGAGACGGATCGACTGCGCCGCCTTGGTCAGCTGCGGGCAGTGCTGGCGCTGGGAAACCGCAGGACGAGGTGAACGTGAAGAGTGTTTAGGGTGATCTGCGGTATCTTGCACTCATTTTCCCCGCCACATCGCTGTCATGCGGTGAAGCCAACCACACTAAGCCCTTTGTGGCGGTCCTCGCCTGGCATGCTTCGCTGCCGAAGGCGTTGCTGAAACCAACCGTACCTTAGTTTTAGATTACCGGTAACATGATCAAACATCTTATAATAGGAAGTGGCTAGATTCAAGCCAACTTCCACTGCAGATTCAATGCGAAGCAGGTTAGACGTAGAGGCACCTAGCGAGCGGTGCGTTGTCAGCACACCGGCGGGCGCATGATATCCTTAGTTGATTATGCGGCACTAAACTCAACACAACAACAACACAACAACAGCACCTCGCTGCAAGAAAGCGTCAAGCATGGGTGCAATGTTACTTGCTTCTACGTTAAGCAAAAACCTTTTATTTCTATTTTTACACGCCGAATTATCGACATACTTCGAATTCGTTTTATAGCTCGGATACTGGCAGTGCGACTCCAGTCTTGAAGGATAAGACATGAGGGGCTGTTTTGAGATAGTTTGAGCGATGTTAATTTGCTTGTAACCGGCCTGGTTAAACTCGGTTTAGAGCGGACTGGCGTTTTGTAAAGGAATTTAGTAATGCGGAGAGTAGAAAAAAAGCAGTGTCGTCGGTGCTTTAGCATTGGGTTACCGTTACTGCTCAGATAGTAATCTTTGATTATCTAAAATGCCTTCGTCACATGCAGTTCGGAGTGGCGTAAGCAATTAAGCCATTCGTATCAATTGTTACCGAGGCTTCTAGCGGTGGCAGTGGCTGACGCGATAGAAGAAATGATGTCGTCACCATTGGTCATTGCTACAATGCGCGGAAGCATTTATGACCACGCTGTAAACAGAAATGAATAAAAAGTGTGCGCGATAGAGGGCAGGTTACTCCGTTCTTACTTCGTTATAGGCGTATTAGTGTAGCCTTCCGCTGTCGGGTTATATAAATTCTCGGGCGTGGATCTTGCAGTCTGAAAGTAAAACAAGAAATCCTTCACGGACCTACCAGTCTGCGCGATCAGGCATGCTAGGCAACGCTGTTTGGATTAATTGCTTGAACTTCTTATTTCGGACAGCTTAGTTTGTGTCTGGACGGCGCCCTTCCCAAGTGTTTCTCTTTTGAAAAATTGGTGGAGAGCCACTGGGAACACTTGTGGGAAACGGGCGAAGAAAATCGGTTTGCGGGAAGCCAATTAAAGACAACTGGTAGGGCTCCTGTCGGTAGAGGACTACATCCCGCGTGCGACAGATTCGTGAAGCGCAATGCATCTGCTCAGATTTTGCGCTGCGGAAGTAATTTATCTTTCGCCTGCATTCATGTAAACGTCGTTTCTGAGTTACAGAGCTTGGGTCGCTGCTTTCTCAGCTGTGTCGCGCTTCGATTTCTCCGTACCTTTACTGCTAATAAATTTTCGAATAGCTTGCTACTTCTGACTGAACCATGCCCGTATTTTTCCACTTCCAAAAAATATAATAAAGATACCATTTTAAACGGTTGGTAGGTTTCTTCCCACTTTGCGTTTCACACCTTTTCTTCATTTTTATTTACTTTGTTGTAGGTCACCACCAAACTATCCTTCTAATGTAGTTGTGATATGCGTTTGGTGTAGTTATATTTTTGATGTTAGTATTCTAGACCCTAATTAGCACAGCATTCTTAGTATAAAACCCAGTTTTGCGTACTTTATATTTTTAGTATTAATATGAGTTCGTAGCTTGTATCGTCGGTGCGCAATAAATCATGAGTAAAAATATTTTACTTCGCAGTAGAGAGCGAACAGCGGTGTACTCAAACAGTGGTGTATTCAAGTTGAATAAGTTTTCAATGACTTAAACAAATCTGGGTACTCTGGTGGCTTCAGAAACGGTACTATATCATGTGGACCAAGAATGACGGCTGGGTAAGTACCTTTTTATTGCAGAACGAGGATTTCGGCCTTGCGTCGTATTACTGCTTATACTCTTTGGACCCTGCTTTAAAAGAAGGATCGCGCAGAGATAGCTGTTGAAATGGACAAGGAAAAGGTAGGAACGGAACGGGAAAGAAAGGAGAACCTGTTCTTTAAAGCGGGAGCGTGGGGAAAAGGAGCTGAAACGTATTTTTGATGGTTCCAACGAGCGGTGTTTAACGAGTGTCAAGAAAGCCTCTTCCACGGCGATAGAAAAAAAAATTTCGAGGGGATGAAGCTGTTTTGAATTGAAAGTGCCGTCGATTTGTTTAAAGTGAGTGACGTGTTAGGAAATGTGAGCGGTTTTAGTTTATATGCGGCTTTTTCGTTACAGACAAGTGTTATCGACAAATATATTCATCAAATCTTAGGCAAGAGCAGTAGTCGTGTATAGTTTGGAAAGGGCGCTTCTCAGTTAGGTTGGGGTTAGCTATTTGAAAGCACTACGTGCAAAAGACTGCGACAGAGCGCTTTCAAATTGTTGGGGACGTGCATTATTAGTTTTAATTTAAAGCGCAGATTTACAGGCTGTATAAGACAGCGCTCACGACTGGGCGAATTACGCCCGTCAATTATTTTACTTTGGGGGAAAATGTTTTGTTCGACTGTTCGAACCCTCTTTGTAGGACAAGAGTTCCCGAAAAGTTTCCAGTGACGAGCGTTTAAGCTACTCCATCCACTTCTTCAACGCGTCATTTGTTGCTGCTTTTTATAAATCACTAAATCATTTCGTGTCAGACAACGAGGGCTAGGAGCAGGTAGTCCGAACACCTGCTCGTCATGTTCGACGAGAATTAGAAGGCTGTATTTAAGTTTATGCTGATGAATCAATTACGGCTCAAGAATTTGTTGAGTGCTGTTAATAACAGGCTTTCCGCTAGCATAAGTGTATAATGACATGAATGACCTTGCTTACTCAAAGCAATCCTAGAACATTTGGACTCAAGAGGGCAGATGTAATGAACGTGACAGCTTTTGTTTCAATGTTATGCGATGCGATGAACTGAATTGTGTTAATCGGTGAACATTTTTGCTCATAAGTTCTAATGGCGGTTGGTGGATCAGTGCACAGGGTGCGCCATCTATGCCGATCCCAGTGGCATACAACATTTAGGATATTCAGATAGCCCGGTGGAGATATAGGTTGATGCCTGTTATCGAGACAGAGAGCTTTATGTACCGTCCTTGCGAAAAGTAACCAGGCCGCACGGTTTGCTTCACAGTTGTATAGCGGTACACTTATCGCACCCAGCAAGCTATAAATCACTGTGAGGTAAGAAGAACCCTTTCTCTCACCTTTCATTACATTTTGGTTTTTAGGGAAGTCGTAGGGACTCCACTATATGAGGGAAAAGCAAACCATGCAGCCTGGTTACTTTTGGGAAATAGTGTACCGTTCGTAGAATTAAGTAGACTCGTTAATGAGGCTCGGGGCTCTACGCTGCTTGCTAATCACGTAGGTTGCTTGATGCCCGTGAAGCGGCCTTGCTCTCCAAGGAATGCAAGGCGTTGCGTGGGAGTAGGTACTGCCTACTGGGTACCCTATAGACAGAGCCAATATCCAGGGAGAATTGATGTGAAGGCGATCGCTTTCGGCTTGACCTATACCCACATTAAAATCCTTACTTGCAATCCTCCCTTTACGCTTCCCTTACGGCGCGGTTCAGGTGTCCAACGATATATGAGACAGATACTGCGCCATTTCCTTTCCCCCCCAAAAACCAATTATTATTATTATTATTCGTTTTTTTAGAAGACTGAACGAACCAGGCTGCATAGCAGGCCCCTTGACTCCTCAATCTTGCAATGCCACTTTTATTGCGAAACAGGCGGCTGACACCCCAGAAAAAAAAAAAAAAACTGATTGGTCTCGTTCGGCCGGCGCAGAACCGATCACCTTCATATTGATCCTGATGGCACGTATATTGCCAGGTTCGGCTCAACATACTGGGCAGCAGCTGCGGCTGGAGTGGCTTTGTATGTAGAGGTGGCAAGGAAAGAATTTATCTCCTGTTACATTTTAGTAGATTCGAGGCGTGTAAGATGCAGAGAAGAGGCAGTGACTGAGCGTACATGGAAGCAAAGCCACTTCGAACAGCGAACACGCCGAAGCCTAAACTAATTCGACCTGTGGGCTTATTAGTTAGAATGTTGGTCATATAAATTAATTTATAAAGCAATATTTAGCTTTGACGAATTCTCATTTCGAATCGCAGGTTCGAATCGCCTCCCCTCCAATTAATGTCCATGTTCGGATATACTGGTATATGCAAAAAAAAGTGCGAAATCTGTGTAATAACATATGTTGCTATGAGCTTCTTTGACAAGACTAGTTTGGCGGTTTGGTTCTTGTATGCAATAGCAACAGTGCAACTGAGCGCTGCTCACGCAAACAGGGGCGTCATAATTTTCTTGAGAGATGGGCTTGCTTGAAAAAAGTCTCAAATTCATTGATGTATGATGCGCCACTATATGGCACTGAGGCTGTGTGAGGTAAAAGGACCACAACAGTTCCCTTATAAATATGACCGTAGCGAGCTACGTAATGTGAACGCCATACGGCGGCTATGCTGCAGGAGCCTACAAGGGAAGCTGCACTGATTACCTGAATCCATTTCATGTCTCTTTGCAGCTCGAATTTACTGCGATTTACTCCTACGGATTGGTACGGTGATACGCTACGGGTGCACGCCTCGAAAACTCCGAATAACGGGCTCTTTGTGTCTGAATTTCTCAGTACTTGAAACGCGAAGCTGGGCTATATTTTTTGGACGTACACCTTAAACTGGCGGTCTATAACCACCAAATACTTGTACTATTTATAGTTAATCTGCCCTGTATAAAAGGAGTAGCCCAAGCCGCTTCAAGTCACCAACATCACCTTTCATTTGCTCAAAAAAGAGCACAGTTTAGGCGAGGTCTTCTTCACTAAGTATCGTTTCACTTCTAATGAGGAGACACGATCGATAATGCCTCCACCCAGGGAGCTCGTCCTATGAAAGCCATTCATCACTAGGTTTCTGCGCTCCCGTATTCAACAAAAGTCGTCATTATTTTGTCCAGCCCCCCTTCTCGTCATCGGTCAATGGAGCTGAATGGGGTCCGTCGGCCGAATAGGCGCACCGCTTCCTGTCAGTGCGGCTTCTATGAGAAGGGATAATTATTGTGAGGATCGTCTTGATTGTGCGGACGTCAACTTTCTACACGTAGCATTGTGTCAGGATGCGAAGGTGAGAGTGATGGCATAACCGTGCATGAACAGGTAATTAGCGACTCTTCGCGTGGACAATAACTCCCGTGCGCTGTTCCGGCGAGCGGGGTAGATTCGTGTCTGACGCAGTGATCCGGTAAGGTTGGCACTAAGGTCGAAGCGCAAACCCACTCTCCGGTGGGTCTGCGCTCATGGAATGGAGCTGAAAATATTCAACGGAAACTTATTTTAATGCCGCTATGCCCGTAAATTCTGGACAAAAGAACTTTTCAGCGGGAAAGAGTTTATGAAAAAAGTTTTTTCATATATTAGAAACTTTCACTAAAACAACAATCATATCCGCAGATCTCCCTTCGGCACTTATTTTCTTTTTTTTTTCGCTATTAACGTTTCTTCTATCGTCAGAAATGTTCCCCGTTGGTTTTATATGGCAGTCTGAACTGCTCTATGCAAACGATGAGAAAACTTTGCTACGGATCGCAAACTTTGCTACGAATTTTGCTGTGCATCGTAATAATGAACCATTGCCTTCAATATTTTCATAACAGTACTTACACTATTTCATTATTCAAAATTTTTGTCCAAGACTGCTGCACATGAGTGTGAAACCAAGGCTCAGAGTGAGAGTAGAGCTTCGAGGGCGTCTTCGGAGTGTTTCTCGCGTGAAAGCCAGTCTTTCTTGAAGCGGCGCAGTTAACCGTCAGCGTTGCATAAAAAAAAAACATGCATCTCTCTCGGTTTGATTTAACTGGAATACTATATTTAGCACGGTAACCTATAATACAAGACATATTTTTCGGAGATTTGCACGTTTTATTTGTAAACTAACTTTAAAAAACATGAACTACTCAGAGAGGCGGCATAAAAACCTGTACATAAGGTTACCACGGTTCCTTCTATCAGAGAGAACTTTTTGAAAAGTTTCTGGCGCACATTTTGCAAATTTTTACCTTCTAATTTTAAAGTAACCACGAAAAGCGTGATGTGTATACACAAAAAACCTCCATATAGTGGTTACCATGGTACCTTCCATGAGAAGGAACTTTCTAGAAAGCTTGTAGCAAATGAACTGCTTAAAACGAAACAATAGTTTCAGCAGCTAGATATTAGCGCATTTACACGCTTACAGCTAAGAGTACCTTATTCCGCAATTGCTTCCTTTAACCTCGTGATGAAAACGTAAACACCTGCACCACATGTTGGAAAATGCGTCCAGAAGAGCGACAAAATCCAGGCCGCTTTTTGAAATGCCTTCCGTGAACTATAGATGAAATCATTTCATTTATCACACATATATGTTTGTGTAAACACATACAGCAAAATAATGTTTAAGGATATTTATAATGTGAACTGAACGAAGCAGCCTCCACAATGCATCCCACGCATCTGAAGTGGCTTCTTCACAGCGGCCTCTCGGTATATCCTACAATTTAAACAAAAAGAGTAAAAAGAGGACACTTTATTCTGTTTTTACTCTCATGTAGGTGTATTTGTGTTTAGAGTGTAAGTGTCTTCTTCAGGACCGTCTTGTACACCTGCAGCGAAACATGATAAGACTTCAGTATAACGCCAGGTAGTTAAGGATTTTCCCACGAACTCAATTTTTTGAGCACACAATTCGCCTCACCGTACGTTCTATAAATAAAATCGGCCGCAGCGCGTTAGATGAGTAATTACAGCGCATCGCCATATCGAACCTCCTACACCGAACACGCAGCCAAGGAGGCGAAAACTGTCGACTCTTCGTCGCAAAGACTGGCGTCACGTAACAAGTCCCCCAAACGTTTTTGGAATTATATAATCCCTGTATCTTTTTTCCTACCCCTTCCCTCTCTCCTGTTTTATCATGCTTGTTTTCACTGCATTGAGAAGATTAGTTTGTTCTTGCAGGAGTCACCTATTACATGCTTTACCGTCAAAATGATAGCGTACCCTCTAGAATGGATCTTGCGCACGCGAAATCGCTGTTTGTAACCTTTACAAAGAGGTTACAGAATAGGAACATTTAAATACGAGGTTGTAATTACTAAGACAAAAGTTGTACCACAGCGTGCGCTTCTGTGTCCAAAGAGAGGCCTGTGGGACACCCGGCAACGCAGCGTGTTAGTGAAACAATACAAAAATAATTAAATACCCAAGATCCTTGTCGTTCATTCTGAGTTATGACGGATTTTGAAACTGCGTGAGCTGCAGTTGCAGGATCATGTTAATATGGGTCAGTATGCATGCAGCACCATAGAACATGAACCGCATTTTCGTAATAAAAGGAAATGCTTTTTTTCATTTAGGCGGATATGCAGTTGGCTAGAAAGTTCTTTTATTTATTCGATATAAATAACACCTTACAGGTCCAAAAAGAGCATTGAGTAACCCGAACAAAAACAGTATTGTTACAAAAGGAACAAATACAAATGTAAAACTCGCAATGCAAGTCAAGGTATGGTATGGTATGGTATGGTATGGTATGAAATAGAATGGATTGGAATGGTATGGTATGGCATGGTATGGTATGGTATGGTATGGTATGGTATGGTATGGTATGGTATGCGTGTTTTCACGTTCCAAAGCGACACAGGCTGTGAGAGAAACCTTAATGAAGGGCCCTTGTTAATTTCGACCACTTAGGGTTCTTTAACGTGCACTAAAACGAACAGCACACGGGCTCTTGCATTTCGCCTACATCGAAATGCGGCCACTGCGGCTGGGACTCGATCCCGCGAACTGGGGCTCAGCAGTCGAATGCCATATCCATGAACCTTTTCAGGCCCAGTGATTCCAATTGGTATCGCTAAATTTAGAGGTCGCCACTCTTGAATTCAGTGAGAAAGACCTACTTTTTTGTCAGTAGTTCCGACATTTAGCAATTCATCAACATATGTTAGCTGCTTTTCACCTGACTGACATATCCTAGTAGGCAGGAAAGGGATATAGAAATAGAGTGCGCTTTGTTGTCACTACAGCATGACGTCACGTCCTCCCTTGCATCGTGTAGAAGAAAGAAAACCATTTTAATTTTTCTCTTATCACGTGGGATGGTACAAGCAATCCTCACGACACTCCTTCAAAATAAATTGTTTCGGCGAAATACATTTACAAGCGCTGAACTATTCCGCAAATAATAATAATTCCAAACGCATTGATTCTAAACGGGAACTGAAGGCCCTATTATAGAATAAGCGGAGTGGTCGTATTTGAGTTACCTGTGACTGCTTGTGTCGCGTAAATATCGCTTCTTCCGCAGTCTATATGTAACAAATGACGTTATTTCCTCCAAAGACGTCTACGTAGAGGGCAAGCAATTTTCATGCAAAAAGAAGAGAGTTTCAAGAGCGGTCCATCAAATGTGTTTACGTGTCGATTAATATGAGGAAGAAATAGCATTTATCGCATGTAGGTTAACAACAGTCCAAAGACAAAGCATAAAACACAAAAGCGTTAAACCTCTATGCAATATCCCCCATGGAATGAAAACTGCAGGACGATGCAGAGCTGGGTGGTAGCGCAACTACGCCGAGATTGAAAGCCATCGAGCTTTCAACCTTCGAAAAGCCGATGAACTCGCCCTGCAATTCGATTTGCGCGACCAAAAAAAGTCATCACAGAAAAACCTGTATTGTGAATGCAGCATGACACCGCTGAGCAAGGCAGAAGTCATGAATACGAACCACCACCGCAAGGACCACCTTCACAGTACGAATACTTCAAATGCTTCTGCATCGACTCAGCCTTTGACAATTTCGGATTACAAATATTTATTAAGTGCAGAAAGCTAGATGCTTTAAGCTCGAGGCTGGAAATCTGGATACTGGGGGTGTGATCACCCTGCCTCTAACACGGCATTTCTCAAAAGAACCAGTGCTTGTCTTCAAACAACTCAAGAATTCCAGTTGCATAGAACCACACGCTGGCCCGTACACGATGAAAAAAAAAAGCAACAGAGGCACAGGAGGCTGTGTGCCATGTAATCCTCGCATATTCTTGGTAAGAACTGTGGCACCCACACCTTTACTTCAGCAAAGACAAGCCGTAGTTTCGAAGCAGTTGGTATTTAAGCACAATTTCGACGAAATCACAAAAATAAGCATTTCACACCCACTACGTCCCACTGATTCCATTTGTAGTCTTGTAAAAATCTTATAAAGAGCCTACAGGACGTTAATTTTTTGATTGTTTAGAATCACCCCCCCCCTCCCCCTCCTGCACAGGTTATTCTCCCGAAGTAAACTTTTTATATTGAACGGTTTTATTTTGAGCCTGAAAGGGCTAAGACCCGCGGCGGGTCACAATTCGAGGTCAGTGCACAATACCTGAACCGGGTGATGGCGAAACTATAACTAATGTTCTTTTCTTGATTTTATGAAGTATATATGAAATTCTTTTAGCGTTCTTTGAGAGAAAAACTCAGACGGCCATCCTTCCGAAACCGCGGCGAAATCGACGTCGAAACTGAAGCCAAAACTGACGCTGGAACAACTGGACCGAAAAGTGAAATTTTCCATCCGATCGGCATCAAGCAGAAAAAGGGTTTTCCATTTCAACGCCCCGTGCGGGATTCGAATCAACACCGTCAGAAATGAAACAGCTTTGTTTCTTGACGCCTCAGACCACTCGGTCATCGCCCTTCTCTTTTTTTTTTTCAGACATGGTATTTACTGCACTGAAATAATGTTCTGCGTACATGAACTATTAACAAAACTCTTGGGAAACGGCACCAATGCCATCTTAAAAAAAAAATGTCGAGGCAACTGGACACAAGAAGGCAGGCAAGGCCAATCACGTGACCAAAACGGAACAAGGCTGCTTTGAAGTTTGTCTGGTCATACACTTCCCTAAGATGAACAATTACTCGGTCGAGTTGAGAATACGTTGAAAGTACCGATTCACAAGGCTGGTCCATCGTATGAGTTTTCCAAGTCAAATAAGAAATCAGTGTATAGTATTTAATATCAGATATAATGTTATCTCGCGTTTGTTCTATCACGCTCCCCCTCCTGTTTTTTAACGACGCAAATATAGAGTGTTTAACCTAAGACTTTCCACAATCTTTAAAAATGAGCTTTTTGAGTTAGAATACCGCTTTTTTCGTCATAGCACTGTCAACGGTGTGGTACATCAGGATACAGCTAAGACGAGCTAACTAGAAGGCTGGTTAAATAATATTGAATTGTTAGCTTTTAGCTAATACTATTAGGCGCTGAATTATCGAGAGGCGTGTAGGCCACCGTAAGTAATAACCATATCTATTTTTATAACTTCAAACACGTGGTTACCCTTGGCGTTGTGGCCCAACAAATTTTATTTACTTCGACGAGTGTACTGAAGAGGTTGCTTTGCCTGCAAGCTTCTTGAAAGCGCATGTATTTTGGCGCGATGTAGCCAGAATTTGTTAGGCCACAGCGCCGAAGGTAACCGCGTTTTCGAAATTCCAAAACTGATATGTATATACTTATGATGGCCTACATATACCTCTCAATAACTAAGGAGCCTAACAGTAATAGTTTAAAGTTAACTATTCAGTAGTATGTGCCGCCGCGGTGGCTGAGTTGTTATGGCGCTCGGCTGCTGGCCCGAAAGACGTGGGTTCGATCCCGGCCGCGGCGGTCGAATCTCGACGGAGGCAAAATTCTAGAGGCCTGTGTACTGTGCGATGCCAGTGCACGTCAAAGAACCCCACGTGGTCGAAATTTCCGGAGCCCTTCACTAAGGCGTCTCTCATAGCCCGAGTTACCTTGGGAAGCTAAACCCCCATAAACCATAAACTATATTCAGTAGTAGTTAATTAGCCGGCTAGTTAACACATCTTAGCTGTATTCTGACGTACTACACCTCGGAAAATACTTTGCTGAAAAAAAAGCGCTTTTCTAACTCAAAACCCCATTTTCAAAAATTGTAGAGTCTTAGGTGAAACCGCCTGTATGTTCCCCCCTTCCTTTCTCGCTGGGCTGTCCTCGTTCTTATTGGGATCTTCTTGCTTCCGTTAGTCTCCAAGTTGTGGCACCATGGCTGAGAACTCGCCTTATATAACTTCCGGCTACTGGCCCAGTAATCTGCTGAAATTCCAGCCGGTGTTTGTCGGCGCGCACATTCGGCTTGCTTGACCACCACCAATCGCCATTGGGGCGCCACTGCATGCGAAAATCGACTCTGGAACGCCGGCCGAGAGAGAAGTTCCGGCTGTCTCCAGCAATGAACATCGATCCGAACAGATTCCTTTTCAATCTCGGCGTCGCGGTAACCCTGGAGCATCCAACGCGGTCCTCGACCGCAATTCCAACGCTTGCGTGCGCTCCTAATGGGATTTCACGGCTCGAGACAGCAGGGCTGTGGCCGAGGGTGATGTGATTTCGCGTGAATTAACTAACGCCCAGCTGTAATACCTGTCCAAGACCAGGGCTTTAGCCCGAAGAACGGTGCCAAGGGCTGTAGTCACTATGGAGTAAATAAATTTATTCGTTGTTCATTGTTTCACCCTCCGCGGTAGCTCAGTGGTTAGGGCGCTCGACTACTGATCCGGAGTTCCCGGGTTCGAACCCGACCGCGGCGGCTGCGTTTTTATGGAGGAAGAACGCTAAGGCGCCCGTGTGCTGTGCGATGTCAGTGCACGTTAAAGATCCCCAGGTGGTCGAAATTATTCCGGAGCCCTCCACTACGGCACCTCTTTCTTCCTTTCTTCTTTCACTCCCTCCTTTATCTGTTCCCTTACGGCGCGGTTAAGGTGTCCGCCGATATGACAGAGATACTGTGCCATTTCCTTTCGCCAAAAACCAATTATTACTCGGATGGAAATAAATTCTTTCGGTTGGTGCTTTTTCCTTCAGAACCACAGGTTGCACCGTCGAATATTTCCCTTAGTTCGCCATGATCCCTACAGGTACCATGTAGTCACTTTCTGTCATGTTGTTTTTTTGCTCCGTACACTTTACTAGGTGGCGCTATTAGCGTACAGTAATTATTGCCACTGCGAGTACATAATCTGAGTTAAGAGCAAACCAAATGTTTATCTTGCTGGTGTAATTGTGCTATTGACCAATTCAAAAGCTTTAACGTCTTTTCTCCTGAAAAAAAAAAAAGGGGGGGGGGGGGGTAAACAAGGAGATATCGGACATGGAAGACGTATACTGCCGAGATGGGCACGGACCCTTGGTCATGTTTTTCGTCGCATAATACTGGACCAAAAAAAAAAAAACTCGAAGAAACATTAATATTCCTTTCTCCTGTGAACTAGTCCATTGTCGTCTTGCACACAACTGCCGTCGGTAACTAGAAGAAAATTTACTCGCCCTGGAAGAAGCAACACGTGCAAGGTTGACATATTTGTTTACGAACGACAGGAACGCGAAAGAAAGCACTGCAACTACAAACAAAACGAAGCATTTTTCTTTCAGATGCCCTACATTATTACCTGGAAAGCGCATGTACAGTCATTTCACGTATTGTACAGACGCCTCTGGCTCGACCTCAGCAGTGTCCACTGGGCACTCGTGATAGTGTCATTTGTGTGCGCGCGTTAATCAAACAACAAGTGAGCGGGTGGGCACACGTTTGTGATCGACTTTGTTGCTTATGCCCTCCGCGGTGGACGGACGAGGAATATGAGGTAGAGGAGAAGATGGTTTGGTTTGGTTTAGTTTATGGGGGTTTAACGTCGAAAGCGACTCAGGCTATGAGAGACGCCGTAGTGAAGGGCTCCGGAAATTTCGACCACCTGGGGTTCTTTAACGTGCACTGACATCGCACAGCACACGGGCCTCTAGAATTTCGCCTCCATAGAAATTCGACCGCCGCGGCCGGGATCGGACCCGCGTCTTTCGGGCCAGCAGCCGAGCGCCGTAACCACTCAGCCACCGCGGCGGCTGGGTAGAGGAGAAGAGGTGAAGACCAGGATGAAGTGGGCCAAGCGGGCGCTCGCATTTTAGCCTTGAATGGCCAAAGAAATGAAAACGTCAAAAAGGTTACACCCTTCCAGCATTTGCTGTTACTAGTGCCTGAATCACATAAATGAATTCAATATGGTAGCTCTATTGAAAAAAAAAACTATAGGTTTACGGCCAAATTGCATTGAGCAGATGATGATGCAAGAAGCTTTTTTGTTTATGTTTTAGTTTGTTTTAAAAAGCTGTTGCTCTGCACAAAATTCAAGAAGTCTTGCATTTCCATTATAAAGCTTTTCTTTTTTTTCCCATAAAGAAAACAAAATTCTGAAGTACTGCAAACCATACCTCAAAGCACGCTTTTTCTTGCAAGCTTTGATATGTCGGTTTGTAGCGGATATCCTGAGACGAAGATTCAGTTAATTTACAGAGGTGGAATTTCGGAGTCAAATTGATCTTGAATAAGTTACGTGAATAAAAAGATTTTTGAAAAGCCTTACACGAAATGAAGTAACTTTCAAAGTTTTGAAGTAACTTTTGAAGTAACTTTTGAAGGAGCTTTTTTTTCCTGATTGCAATGTTTAAAGGATGCAGTTCACAAACTTCTTTCATGTAACTGCCTTGATTGTGGAGAAAAAAATCTGTAAGAAATAAAAATTCCCAATTTTCAGATGTTGTTTTGTTTTTTATAAGCTGCTTACACGCTGATTGAATTCTTATATCGGGACTCTCTTTCTATCGGCTGCTAGGGCTTTAAAGTTTCTTTCAGCTGGGACAACGTTTCTGACGAGAACCATTGTTCCGGTTTCATGCATATACATGGGGACGGGAAAGTTGAGGCTCTCACTCACGTAATCTGCAACAGGGGAACATTCACCTCATTACGAAAGCACCTCATCAGCCTTTCGCGTATTACAAGCGCATTAAAATATCGATACGGTGCGTATCCGAATCTCTGTCTATTCGCCTGCATGCAAAGTACGTGGTGGCATTTACTTGTGCACAGCCAACCAATTCACTGTGGACTGCACGCCGCACATCCTTTTTTTCTAGTTTTTTTCATCGTACGGCTTTAATTTTACTATCTTCACAGCGTCTGTACTTGCCTGACGCAGGCATGCTGTTCGCATGTGACAAAGATTTGTTAACTGTTCCTCGCCATCCTGTCAGCACATAATCAGGATTCGTGGGTTCGTTAATTTTGGTTATGTTTCATCGTTTGGTATTCTTCACGCCCTGAAGAAAACGAAAATACTGTTATCAGTTTTAGTTACTTCTTCTCGCAAGCTTTGCTGCCTGCTGCTTCGGCGTTCTTTAGGTGTCTGTGCGCGCATGCGCGCACGCGCTGCATATTAAGGGCATTCTTTTGGATTGATTCTGCCCTGGACCGCCTCGATCCTCGCCCGTTAGCAGAGCTAAAGATCCTCGGTCCGTGGCCACAGCAGTCGACTGCCCTCAAGGCATACAAGGCACTCTTTGCCTACTTGAGAGCGACTGGATTGAGTGACAATATGTGACAGTGTTGTGCGTGTGTGTGTTATGCCTTTTCCCCCTTCTCTCTTCCTCCTTTTAGTCCCCTAATTCCTCTTCCCCAGTGCAGGATAGCCAACCGGAACTCCTTTCTGGGTAACATCCCTGCCTTTCCCTCCTCCTCTTTATCTATCTATCTGTCCACGCAGCAAGCATTTTGTCACTTAAGCCTTATAAGACGTGTTCGGGATGAGTGCCGGCATGCAAATGCTGTCGCTCAAAAGTCTCGATCTGCTTCTCAGTGCGTTTCGATGCTTTGGCTCAGTGCATCAGCTTTTCGTGCAGAGAAAACGCCGGGGACAGTCGACGTCGACAACTTGCCAGCGTTGCGATACCCACCGATGTGTGATCACGTCTAGAGACAGATTTGTGTTTTCTCCTTGATCCAGTTTTCTAGTCGAGAATGCTGCGTGAAACTTCGCTGAATCGAACGGTGCCACCGGCAAAGTGATTTCTGCTGACTGTGTATGTAAGTTTAGAAATTTATCCATCATTCCCTATTTATCCTCAGGAAATTTATTACTTATTAAAGGGCATGTACGCTCTTGAATATGATAGATACTCGTGCTTATCCTAGCAGAACTATTCCAGATTAGCTAAACCAGCAGCTCTGAAATACGCGAAGAGCACGTGGAGTGATTTGGAGCGTCAGCTGACGTCTCTGTCTCGCCCGATCATCATCATCATCATCATCATCATCATCATCATCATCATCATCATCATCATCATCGTCAACCTGACTACACCCACTGCAGGGCACGCAAACTTCTTAATCTCATCCGCCCACCTAACTTTCTGCCGCTCACTGCTACGCTGTGACGCAGCGGAGGGTGCTAAAACTTTTTTCGCTCGATATCGAATGTCAGCTGGCTACAAACGCCGCCATTATCCTGGACTTTAATTAGTTTCCATGCCATAGGCAGCTGTGCTTGCCTCTATGAGGTTTAAGATTTGAAAGCGAATTCCTGTTGGAAAGCCGCCATTCAACAACACCCACCGTTACAAAAAATAAAATAAAAAAGACACAAGAATGGCAACAGTTTCAGCAGAGATTAGGATCAGGGCAAATTAAAGAAGAAATCTGCAGTTTTCGGAACCATTGATGACAACCTCTCCCCAGGATATCAGCCAGCCGTTAACGTTGCCAGTCTGCCGGCCAAATTTAGCAGTTCTACTGTTACTGCTACTGCTTCTGCCACTATGCTACAACTACTGCTACTACTACCACCAGCACCACTATTTCAACGACATTACTGCGAATAGCGTGCACCTACTAAGAGTAACGTAATATAAATTCATCTTCAAGGGCATCATCATTTCAGATTTCTCTCGCCAATTGTAAAGCTTCGTACAGTGTGTCCATAACACTGTAGAGTATCAGAATAGTCTTTAGTTCTTAGTTTTATCCTTTAAAAAAAAAGCTAGTAGCCATGACTCACTGCTGTCAAAAACACACTTCGTGTTTATCCTCCGGAAGATTAATCGGTTACGTGGAGAGTGGGCGGAAGATTGTTTAGAGTATACATTTTTGCTTGGAAACAAAAGAAACAGGCGTCCGCATACTCCTTGTGTCGAAATTCGCTCGTTCGAGTACCGTGGCGGGCCAGCGAGAAAGGGCGACAAAATCGTTCCCTTACGTTCGTCACTGTTCCAAGTCTACAGCCATGGCTGCTTCAAAGCTCTCCGGCCGAAGCGCAACACCTACGGAATTAGCAGCTATTTCAAGAGTTCGTAACGTTCTTCGGAACGGTGGACGAGAATGTCAAGAACATCCAAGGGCACTGCTGTCTATAACCTGAAAGAAACACCGAAAATAAGACACTCAATACAAACTATAGACTTCTTTATTATTTTTTTTTGCGTCCAAACATTACGCTGAGAGTTGTCAGCGGCACCGTAATTAAGGAGCCCGCGTTAAAATTCACCACTTGCGATTTCTTCACATGGACCGAAATCTCAGAACACGGTCTTTCTGTATTTCGACATCATCGAAGCAAGGCTGCCGTACCCACGTATACAATCAGCGCCATTACACACAGCAGCGCGACGCTGTAGCCACAGTTCATCACTGAGAATACAATCCCACAAGCCGATTGTTTTCCTACGAACAACTTAAAAGAGCGGTCGTCACGAAGTAGTTTCATGAAATGGCGCATTAGTAAGCATAACGCAAAGCAAAATGTGTACTTCAACTGCCCTTGCAGCATCCCAAGTGCCGGATCCCGTGTGCGCAGAAGAAAGCATGCCGAAACCTGGCTTGCACGGTGCCAACGACCCTCCGGTTGAGGTGGTTTTAATGGAACGCGATAACGACGGCCGTCGCACGCGTAAACGCCTCCCCTCATCTCCGCACCATTTTCTTTTCCTTTTTCCTTTTAACAGCCTTCGTTGCACGCCGGCTTGGCTTCACAGCGAAGCAGCGAGATGTCGTTACTGCGTCCCCTCGGCCACGTCATGCGCAGCTGCGCCGGTTGCTCACGCGTGAGGCCGTAGGTCAGCGAGGCAGTCGTCCGACGGCCGCTGGGCTGCGTGCAAGGCTGGCCCTGATTGACGGCGCTCAGCTTGCCGACACGCCCAGATGGTGGCAGCATCAGAAAACAAGCGCCTTCCGCACTCTCTCTTCGCGAGGCACGGCGGCTTGCTTCTCGGTGCCGTCTTGCGCGCGGACGCGAATAAAATAGTCATCTGACATTTGCCCCCGGACACATGACTACTCGCGTGAAGTTTCAAAGCGGGGAACGCTTAGTTAAGGGGAAAGTTGCCGTCGCAGTTTACAGGAGGTGGGTTATCTATTTTTACTGCTCCTCACCCTAGCGCGAGCAAAAAAGGGAAATAGAAATAAAGGATCCGCTAGCTACTGGTTGAAAAACGCGCTTTCGTACTTACTGTTTTGTTTTTAGCCACGGGAAACATATGCCTGCACAACGCAGTTGGTTTTGTGGTGGTCTTACAAGGCGTCAGATAGAGAGCGCTGCTGTGGCCGTGCTCGAGTGGCGTGCTCCACTACAAGTGAAGAAACTCTTTAGCGAGGATTTTTGTATAGATGTGTACTGGGGAAGAAATGTCATGCAATGTAATGGGTATAACGTCCGTCCTATCCGCCAAACCCTCTCCTCAACCCGTTCTAAAATCGTCCAAGTGTTGCCCATAAATATATCCCTGGTGGGAAGGATCTGTAACGCAGACCTGCACAATCGTTAGGGTGGACTTTGAAATAAGTAAGAAAAATAGTGCCCTGCCCACACTCCCTATGGTACAACAGGATATTAGTCGGAAGTAATTGGAACTTTCTGTTCAGACGTCGGCGGCCTCCCTATTTTCACGGAGTTTTGGTGAAACGATATTGGCGCCACTCGAAAATGCGGCAGTCATAACCCTATTCAAGTAAGGTACTCTCATCGTACAGCGCGTGACAATAGCCATCTGTTTCGGAAAAGATTTCAGGCGATGGTGGCTAGCACGCGCAGATTCGAGAGTCAGCAGTCTTGAGGTAGCTTTGCTATAGCACCCTTTCATTTTCGCGCTATTCACGAAACAGGAAGCATTGAGCCTGATGAAAACATTGCGCATGTCAATTTAATCTTAATGCTTAAGACGAAAGATATGCTGATCAGTTAACTCTGGGAGGCTAACCTCATGAAATCAGACAAAGAGGGGATTTGAGCAAACAGACCATCGATTGCGCTTGCCAGGCAAGGAGAAGAATTTTAAAACGAAGTTCATCCGAAGGAAAAAAGTTCTGTCTTTATGAAGATACTGGGCTAATCTTGCGCTTTCATCCAATAAGCGAGATCTTTACGTGGCTATGACTTCAGATGCTTTTTTTTTCAGTTGTGAAGTGCCCCAATAAAACTGTACCCACCAATAAACTTTCTATCGCTAGTTTCTTCACCAGTACCCTGTGTTGTTTATCCCTAAGTACCGACCATATTTCATGAATAGCGCGAAGATGCAAAAAAAGAGAGAAACAAATAGCCTAGTTTGGAACCATATTACCGAATGCCTGCAGCGTTCTGATTTGTACGCATCAGCCTATACTGCTAAAAGGAAGAAATGCGATGAGAAACTGAGCAGAGAAACTGCATCACGGGTGCATTCGCACGCAGTGTAAGGGAATCAGCGGCCAAAGGTGGTAATGCATTTTTTTGTGTGGATGCTACATCTATGTAACGGCAACGTGCAGGCTCATCCCCTACCGGCAGGCGGATCAGCTGGCCGTACACGCCAAACACGAATACGCCTGTACGGGAGTAAAAAAATAGAGTATGCGGTCTCTCCCTTTTATAAAAGTGAGTGCGCTAGAACACGGCTTACTCTCTTTTTACTCCTGTCTGTCTGCAGTATAGTGAATAATTCCGGCACAAGATTCGGTCGCACCTCGTGCTGCGTCTAAATAAATTTACTGCCTCTTGCTTTCAGTTGTGGATGAAAATAACAGCGATTTCCGAGTTTATTATTGCTGGTTTCCGCACTAAGCTGCTTTCCTTATTGTTGATCAAATAACGCGACAATAGATATATTACGTAATAGTCACGCGGCCAAGCTGTGCTCAAGTGCGGCTGTAAAAGAATTTTAGCGGCAAAGGGAACAGGCTGCTTTTCATTCACTCCATCGTTTTGTTAATACCGTCTTCCCACTTTCTCCATGGGCTCCCCCCCCCCCCTCCCTCCTCCTGTCTGCCTATTTTATGGCGCGCGCGGGCCAACAGGAGATTCTCTCCTCGCAAATTCCGCGAGGGCGCCTTTTTCGGACAAGACCAGCTTTGCATGACATACGGCCGCAGGCGCCACCCCTGTGAGGTGCGGTCCGTCCGCATTTGTCGCGGAGTCACGCCCGAGCTACCGAGGTCCCATGCCGTCAGCGAAAAGATGCCCGCTGGAATTGCCCTCGCAGATGTTCATCGAGCGACCCGGAAGGGAGTCGTGTCGGCGTCAGCCGCCTCTTCCTCGACAAGCGCCAGCCCTCTAAACAACGACAAACCACGTCTGCAGCACGAACCTTGCTCGGTAATCTTGCTGGCACGGTAGGCACCCCGCATACAAGGGCGACCGTCCAGGAACCCCTTTCCTCCGGCTCCAGTTCAGAACGTTTTCGCGATGACTGCCGCGCAGCGATTTTTTTTTTGTCACTGCTTTTTTTGATCATTCCTCCCATCAAAAGTGGCTGCGTCATCATGCATAATTTATGTGTTTGGGGTCCCAACGTGCGTTTTGGCCGTGCTCGGCTGCGGCGAGGGGGCATTTGCGAACCAAGGTCACCCTGTAAGGTGGTAGCGTAGCTAAAGGCGTTTCTTTACTCAAGGAGTTTTCTTATACAAAAGGCATTCGAGTCTTATGGCACTCCTGCGGAACACGACGCCAGAGCTTTGATTGGCCTGCTTTGGCAACGCAGATTGATTTCGACCGGGGAGAAATGTGCGTATGCCTCTATACTCAGGCCGTTAACCAACGCAGATTTCTGTGGTCCAACATACCAAGGTTGCCTGAGCTGAAAACAGAGTTCATAGCTGCGGTGTTTCTTAAACGCCACAATGCGCCAGCGGAAAATCAGTTACCTAATCAACGTTTTAAACCAAACACGGTTCAAAGAAAAGACAAATTTGTTAAATTGGCTTTTATGCGTAGAAATTGATTGTTGTTTTGTCTGCTATTCGTGTTTGTATGCGAAACAACAAAAATAATAGCATAATAATATAATAATGCGGTGGTGGTGAAGTCTACTTGACGTTTCTTTTTTTTTTTTCTAGTGGCAATGCATATATGCGTCAAAATGATCGCGGGAAACTTTGCTGGAAAAAAACTGAACTTTTCCGCTGGATTGTGAGCAAACTTCCCACCGGGGAAGGCGGCAGCTAAATTAATGATTGGTCCCGAGAGGTTGCTCGGGAACAGCCATGTGTGGTGGCGGTCACCATTTCCGCTAAACAGTTATCAGTGCCGGTGCACCGCCCCATGAACTTCACCCAATACGATTTCAATATGGGCTACCGTCGAGTGCATTAAGCATTAGCAATTTAGAACTGCAGGGACCTAATTTGTTTTCACTTTGTATGACATGCTAGCTTCCAACGTATACTCCGAACTTGAACAACGTAGCGCTTCTTGTACGTACCTGCCGCAGTGGCGTTTCGATGGAGGCGAGACGCGAAGGACGCCTGTGTACCGAAGAGAGAGAGAGAAAGATAGATAGATAGATAGATAGATAGATAGATAGATAGATAGATAGATAGATAGATAGATAGATAGATAGATAGATAGATAGATAGATAGATAGACAGACAGACAGACAGACAGACAGACAGACAGACAGACAGACAGACAGACAGACAGACAGACAGACAGACAGACAGATAGATAGATAGATAGATAGATAGATAGATAGATAGATAGATAGATAGATAGATAGATAGATAGATAGATAGATAGATAGATAGATAGATAGATAGAAGACAGACAGACAGACAGACAGACAGACAGACAGACAGACAGACAGACAGACAGACAGACAGACTAGATAGATAGATAGATAGATAGATAGATAGATAGATAGATAGATAGATAGATAGATAGATAGATAGATAGATAGATAGATAGATAGATAGATAGATAGATAGATAGATAGATAGATAGATAGATAGATAGATAGATAGAGAACAACTTTATTTGCCACTTGAGGGTTGGGAGTTAGGGCAGGTGGGCTGAGTGTGGCCCCCAGGTGGGGGCGACGTCTTGAGCCCACGAGACGAGTGCGAGTTGCGTCTTCTTGTCTGGTCTCGCAAGAAGTTGGATCCAACCCTCCAAGGAGGGAGCTGGCAGTAATGTTTGTGCGGGCGGGTTACCCTCGCATCCCCAGAGGATGTGTGCCTGAGTGGCAAACACTCCGTGGTCGCAATTAGGACAGACGGGTATATATTCCCCGTCAGTGATGAAGTATAGTCTAGAATGACTGAGAATCGAATTGGTCTGCAGTCTTAGAAGCATGGTGGCTTGCGCTCTGTCGAGGTCGGGGTGGGGAGGCGGGTACAGGCGTCTTGTCTCCTTGTAGAAGTTGGCGATTTCCGCATAGGATAGGGGGGCCTCGGCGAGAGCATCCGGGTTCGAGGGGTCGGCCGCCCGGTTGGTTAGGCCTCGAGATAAACTGTCGACCCCTTCGTTCCCAGAGTTCCCCCGAACGATGTCAGTGCAAGTTAAAGAACACCACATGGTCGTAATTAATCCAGAGCCTTCCACTACGGCCGCTGTATTTCTCTCTCACCTTCGTCTCTCTCATTAGGGTGTGGTTTAAATTTACACCAAGTGAGACAGTTGCTGTACCGTTTCCGTTCCTCAAAAACTCCCATTTTTTCATCAAGGCTCGCTTGAGGCAACCACCGTGAATAAGACAGTTACTGCGGTTTTTATTTATAGCCATCTTTTTTTCATTGTGATATCTGCCCGGAGCTTGGATGAGAAGTGATGCTTGTTATCCGTGGTGTCACCCAATAACTGTGGCGCCATCGCATAAAAATGTCTCATAACTATGAGACCATAGTCATATATTTAAAGCATTTTTGCAGGCAACACAGCTCAAAATATCGACGCGAATTCGGCCGCTGTCACCTCGTCCAACACCGGTGGCCGCTATGTTCGTGCCTCTGTCGGGAACGTGTTAGGCCAGCGCCCGTGTTGTCTACCTGATCGTACCGCGATGCACCCTCGCATACACCTGTCACGTGACCAACGAGGCGAGAACGAGGGAGGGCCTGGTCAGTCTTAAAACAGAGCTTACTTTCGACAGATTTTATAGCAGCGGGCTTAGAGTTCGGCCGGTACACTTCCAAGCCGGTCTCTGCCACCTTGCCAAGATTACCTTCCAACGGGGAGTTATTGTCTTCGCGATTACAAAAAGTGCTTCCGAAGTGCTTAAAGCACCGCTCGCAACAAGAGGCTCGCACAACGCCTGCGCGCTTAGGCAGCCGTCTTCATTACGGCCGCACCGCTTCGGCCTGTCGCGATAACGTCCCTCTTTTCTCGGAGAAACTGCGACGGGGCTGCAGGAGTGCGGTGGAAACGCTTCGTGTACCGCGATTCCCCCTTTCCCTTCTTCGGCGCGAAGACAGCGCGGCAGCAGCGTTCTGTCAATGTCAGGTGGAAAAAGGCCACTTCTCATTGTTTTCGGCCGATTGTAAATCTTGCCTCCCGGCCGTTCGGTTGTGCAGCTCGGGCCGAGGAGCGCGCTGCGGACACTTTCTTGCCGGCACCCCTTCTCGCTCGAACCACCGCACGCAGCTGTTCGCGGCGCCTAATGCGTTATTTTTGCTGGTCACGGGACTGTCGTGGTGGCGCGAATGAGTTCTTATAACGAGGGCTCCGTGGGTGCGGAAGCCGCCCAAGTCCTCGAAGGTTACGATATATATGTATATATATAAATAGCATTGCGGAGATTATATGGGTTCCTGCACACTCTGGAATCTCAAGCAATAAAGACGCGGATAGGCTGGCTCGAGGTCTAACCAAACAGGCCGACTACACCCCCCCCCCCCCCCCAAAAAAAAAAAAAAACTGCTCCGAAATCTCGAACACATATAATGGGATAACCAAGGGCTGCAAGGAAGGCGAGCCTTTCCTCCACCTCATACAGAGCTTACTAGAGCACAGGCCACAACGCTCAGAAGGATTCAAACGGATCTGCTCTGAGTCCTCACAGATTACAAGCAATCTCTAAAGGAGAATTCGATTCGAAATGCCAAAATTGCAACACACATGAATTTGCTACCCAGGAATATATACTTTGGGCATGCAAGGCTAAACCCCCGCCCAAGAACTCCTACCAGCTCCCTTACGAGAAGCACGGAACGATTTATTCGTCAAACCTCACAAGAAGACTCTAGCCCTTCTCGCAGGTTGGGCAGACGAAGTCACTACCAAATGGGAGTCACGACCCTGCATGACCGCTTAAACAACGCTATCAATAAAGTTTATTACTACTACTACTACGACTCCTACTACTATTCTCACAACCGGTGATGCCACGGTGAAAGCGAAGAGAGAAAACGACACTCCCTCCCTTCCCTAAACACATCATCTGGACTCCACGCCATCAGGGTCTTCGAGGGAATGAGGCCACACACGCAGCTGACCGGGCTTTCATCTCCCGGGTACCTCATACCGACTCAGATACCTCGGATGCGGGGCAACCATTTTCCGCTTTTGTGAAATTCTGAAATACTACCAGCATGAACATCAACGCTACCCATCCCAGGCAAAGGGCTTGGGAAAGCAGACGAACGCGTGCTCCTCCGGCTTTTTACGAATACTCTTGTATGCCCGGCTGTAATGAAAGATTTCGACCCTATGGTCACTGGCCTGTGCTCGCACTGTGGGGAGGTGGCTGACACCTACCACAGCAGAACACAGCCGTTTCCCCAAACCCTCACCCTACCCTGGAGGACTGAGAGGCGGCCCTGCTTGGTTCCTCGGACCTCCAGGCCCAGCGGGCCTTGGTCCAGAGGGCCTGGACGGCAGCTTCTACCAATGGGGTCCCGGACTAGGGGCTCCACCTAGCATGTAAGGAGGCTTCCCACTAAGGGAAGCCTCCAACATCTCCCTGTACAGGCAGGAGCTTATTGGTTTACGTTTTTTTTATGGCAGCTCCACCATAGTTTTTGTATATATATAGAATCAATGCTTTTCACCACCACCCTCCTTCTGACTTTCATTGCACGCGTATGCTTGCGTACGCTCCGTGTGTACTTGGTTCGCTGCAGTTTTACCCGGCGCAGCTTGGCGCGCCCTAAGCCATACAGGGCTATAGAAAGACTACCTAAAGATGTCGGTTCTTTCGGCACGGTATGAAATGCGATCTAACAACGGGCCTTCTTTGCGCTTTTTGGATCCCGCAGCCCTTATTAACCAGGCACCTCAGTAAGAGCAGCCTACCGCTTTCTACGCTACGTCAGTGGCCATTTTCAGGCATGTAAGACCTGTAGCATCTGATGTCAACATCGGTGCAAACCGTGTGGTGGACATTATGGGCTCGCTGTGGTTGCCGTTGTGCCGGCGGCTCGCCGCTCACCGATGCGCCGCGTTCAGTGGGCGCGCTTAGCGTCGACACCTCTCCAGACCATCTACGCGACTTTGTTTGGAAACTTGGTTGGGCAGTGCTGCCTACTTGTGATCGGCTAGAGCGGTGGGGTGCTGTTACGCTCCAGTATACCTGTCCGAACTGCCCGCTTTCGGAATCTAATCGCCACAGCTACAGTCACCTGCGTGGTAGCGTGCGTTTTTTGGCGCGCGGTTCATGCGGGATTCCGTGGGCAGGGCATTTCGAGCTTGGTCTTCCGCGGCCGCTTCTCCAGCGGCCGTTTTGCTTGCCTGTTAATTGTTGAGGGCCTTTTTAGTTTATGGCGCAGTCGGTGCGCCGCGGTTGCTGGTGGCTTCAGACGCCGCGCTGTGTGGCCAAAACTTGGACGTCTTCGAAGGGAGCTGATCAGTTCCTTGCCGGAGGAACTCTTTTTCTTGGGAGAGGAAGAGTTCCTCCGGCAGTGGTCGTGCCCATTCATTTCTGTTAGCAACGATCGTCTTGTTATGGTTTTTAGGCCAAACTGGCGCTAAGGTCTTTTTTTTTTGTGCCAGATTATTGCTTTTCCACTGTTTTGTCAATAGGTATGCTATCCCGTTTTACATCGCCCACGAGCAATTCCTGTTAGTTACTCAAAGATGCTTATGGTACCTCTTTAACTGGCTCGCCTTACATGCTTAGCGTCATGTTTGCTTGTGAATATCAATGTATCCGGAAACCTTGGCATGTGTACACATGTAAATAATTTTTTTTTCTAATCACAACCGTCAGCCCTGAAACGATCGATCTGCACTTCCTTCGATAAGACCAATCATCTGTGGCATGTAGTACATGGTTCCATCTTACCAGGTTTGAACGAGAACGTGTTGCCTGAACGAGCAAACAGAACGCAGTCTTAATTTTGCTGGTGCCCGGGCTGGAAGTCTCGGCCGTATGTTGGTGCGTGAGCGTGGCGCTTAAGTGATCACACACAGCGGACTATATGTGCAACTTGAGTGTTGCGGTGTCGCTGCACGTCGATCGCGCATAGTCCAGGCTTCAAGATAGAAACTCTTTTAGTGCGCTAGCACTTGACAATGGCCATTACACGCATTTAGCCGTTGTGTGTTCGCTTGTCTGAAGCCTGGTCTAGTGACAGGTACCCCACCTGCTACCTGCAACCTGCCCACCGGGTGGAATATGTGCTACCTAGGCTGGGTGGAATATGCGCTTTGGCCTAACTGCGCAAATCGGCTACCATATTTTGTAAGAACGTGGAGCTAATCACAATGGCCACAGGAAAGCCCATGAAGGGTAAGATGTTAAAGGCTACTCGGAAGCATCATTGTCTACCCGAGTGGAAACCAGACATGCAGAAGGGAGGCTGCACGCCTTTTTTTAACATTTCTGCAGGACACGGATCTTGTTTCTAAATGGTGACAGCAGGAACGGACTATGGCCTACTGTGATTGAATGTGTGCGTAGATGGTGTCTTCCGGAGTGGACTACGTTATACTGTGAGTGAATGTGTGTATGGATTGTGGCACTACAATGGCCTATGTTCTACTGTGGCTGGATATGTGCATAGATAGTGACTTCTGGAGTGGACTGTGATGTGGACTGTGGATTGATTGTGTGCATAGATGGTGACTGCGGGAGAGAATGTGTGTTATTATAAGAGACTGTGCGCATAGCGGGGTAGATGCGACATTGTTAATATAGAAGGGACGCTGCGGTGGAGCAATTGCCGGCAGATAAAGCAATGCTAACCCCACCTGTAGCATTCAACACCTCAACTCAATTCAACTCAACTCAACCAACGTTTTCCCCTGAAAGTCGTTCACGATTTCTATACTAATGTGGAGCAATTTGCTAATGGAGAGGAGTGCTTAAGAAGTCGGCTTTTAGAGGCGAACGTGAAGAAGGTGGACAATAAGAAGCGGACGCATACACACCGTTTCACGAGGAGTGGGTAGAAGAGGGAGAAACACTTTAAAACACCGCGCACTGCTCGCCGCACCGCACTGTTGGCAAGTTCCTGCGGGTTGTTCATGGAGCAACTTCCGCCTGCTTAGCCACTGGTCAAATGCGTGTTTGCGTCCGTGTAACAAAAGCTGCAGTGTTGTACGCAACGCCAATGACCTCAGGACATTTGTGTTTTATCACGGGCTACGAGAAGAGTAAGAGAAAACGGAATAAAAATGCCTCCGGTGTGTACACGCAGCATGGTATGACGAAGTGTCAGTGCGGCTGAGACGTGTTTTTGTTTCACAACTTTCCCGCCGTCCCAGAGTTACACCGGCACTGGTGAACAGAAAAGACTTGTGCCAACATCGAGCTACCCGCCGCGGTGGCTCAGTGGTTAGCGCGCTCGGCTACTGATCCGGAGTTCCCGGGTTCGAACCCGACCGCGGCGGATGCGTTTTTATGGAGGAAAAACGCTAAGGCGCCCGTGTGCTGTGCGATGTCAGTGCACGTTAAAGATCCCCAGGTGGTCGAAATTATTCCGGAGCCCTCCACTACGGCACCTCTCTCTTCCTTTCTTCTTTCACTCCCTCCTTTATCCCTTCCCTTACGGCGCAGTTCAGGGGTCCGCCGATATATGAGACATATACTGCGTCATTTCCTTTCCACAGAAGCCAATTATTATTATTATTATTATTATTATTATTATTATTATTATTATTATTATTATTATTATTATTATTATTATTATTATTATTATTATTATTATTATTATTATTATTATTATTATTATTATTATAACATCGAGCTAACGCATATGTTCAGCGCACTTTTTGAATCACGGTTCAGGTGTCCAAAGATATATGAGACAGATACTGTGCCATTTCCTTTCCCCAAAAAACCAATTATAATTATATGAATTGAATATGGACAGAAAGAAACCCACTGTCTATAGCTTAATCTCGGGCGTAAACGAAGCACAACGCCTATCCTAACAACTACTCTGTACTTAATTTTAGGAGACAGGGCTCGTGATCGGTTCGGGCGAAGGTGTTTTAACTGAATACAGCACGATGTAGGGGCTTCACAAACTTGGGCGCAACTTCGTGTTGCCAGCCCACTTTTTCACGAACATCGGCTGCGTTGGGGCATCGCCACCTGGAAAAAGAAAAAAAAGAAGCATGTAGTTTGTAGAAAAATAATGGTGGTTGCGCAGCATGCCATGAATTTCCGGAAACGGCGCACGAACTTCTTACTCAGCTGCAAAGCGCAAAAAATACAGCGACGGCAATGAAAGAAGAAAGAACACATGGCATGTACGGTAAACTCTGTCACGCCTCGTAATAAATCCTTCGACTGAAAGTGCATCGAGGAATAAAAAAAATTGACTGTGGTTTAGCTCTGGTTAAACCTGGAGTGACGCGATAGCTACAGGTGGCCGAGTGGAACTCGCTCAGTCGAATTGCAAAGGCAGTCTTTCGCCGCTCCGTTTCGCCCTTGGCGTTCCTTCTTCATCTTCGTCCCTAGACGTGGATTCACTTTAGGCGGCTAGGCGTGCTGCGCTGCCGGCACCTGCTCCGCACCACGTGACCAACCACGTCACCAGCCACAGCGCCGCCACGGAGCTCAAGGGGCGCCACGCTGGAGGCTCGAAATGCTAGCGTAATGTAGCTATCGCTACATTAAATAGGTCCGCTAAGTTACACTGTGTATAACAGTGCCAGTCAAACAAAAAGACTTGATGATGATGATGAAAATCATTTATTGATCTGCTCTAATACATGTGAATTAGTGGTCTGGACTTGAGAAGTGTTCCTCCCCAACCGATATTTGAACGTGTCTGAACACAGGCGCAGCAATGATTCCTTCCCTAAGCAGTAATAGCGTTTCTATAACGTAGCAACCTATAGGTTCGCGTATAGTTACACGCAATCCTATATTTGTGAACCGGTGTGTGCTGGTGGGGCAGATTAGGCGAAAACGCGTTTTGTTTCTAGTTTGGTTTGGTTTATGGGGGTGTAACGTCCAAAGGCGACTCAGGCTATGAGGGAGGCCGTAGTGAAGGGCTCCGGAAATTTCGACCGCCTGGGGTTCTTTAACGTGCACTGTCATCGCACGGTACACGGGCCTCTAGAATTTCGCCTCCATCGAAATTCGACCGCCGCAGCCGGGATCGAACCCGCGTCTTTCGGGTCAGCAGCCGAGCGCCATAACCACTGAGCCACCAGGGCGGCTAGTTTTGTTTCTTGTGAACTGGCTTTCATCGTTCGTTGCACGAACAGCCCTGCGAAAGAGGCAGGAGGGACTAAATTTCAGATTCATAGCGCGCACCGCCGCAAACAAGCATTGCAGCGATCAGATATGGATTCGTTTCGGTTATGTAGCTCGTTTTCTCCCGAAAGTTCCATCTGCGAACGGACTGAGCCGGAGTACCCGGGTTCGAACCCGACCGCGGCGGCCGAGTTTCGATGGAGGCGAAACGCAAAAGGCGCCCGTGTGCTGTGCGATGTCAGTGCACGTTAAAGATCCCTAGGTGGTCGAAGTTATTCCGGAGATCTCCATACGTACGGCACCTTTTTCTTCCATTCTTCTTTCACTTCCACCTTCCTCCCTTTCCTTACGGCGCGGTTCGGGTGTTCGTCGAGATATGTGAGGCAGTTACTGCGTCATTTCCTTTCCTCAAAAACCAATTTATGAACGGACTGACTACGTCGTAAGCGTTGCAAAAGTCACGCCATCGCCAAGCAGACAGCGAGAGCGTTCATGGGAAACTGCTCCTCCAAACCTTAGCTTTTCGATCACACTCACCGATTTTGAGTTTCAACAAATTTCGACTTTGTTTTTCGATCCATGCAACAACACGCTGTCAAAGTGTCATTAACTTAATTTCCCTTCACTTTATTACCTTAAACGCCCAGTGAATTGGGCCCTGCAGACAACTGGTAAAAAAAAAAGCACTTCTTAACCACATTCTTACAGAAAATGTGGTAGCATTTGGAAGATGCTCCCGCCCCTCCCCTCCAAATATTCCAAAGGGGCCCCCGAATTTGGTAAGTAGGGCCACCCCTGAAAATGAATCAAGGTGGTTTTGTGGGTGAAATAAGGTGGATCAGTTAGTGGACGGATTAATGTGGATTGAGGTGGATAAGTGAGTGGATTAAGGTGGAAGAGTGGGTCGGGTTAGCATAATCTCATATGATAATGCAATGGAAGGTATTTGAACTTTCTAGCCCTCAGATGTTCGAATTTCGCGGTGCTGATGACGTCACGACCCTGTCAACCAATCAGGAAGCTTAGTTACGGAGAAACCTGGTGGTTTTTGCAAGACGACAACCTAAAGGCTGTTTTTTTAAAATACACACGTGAATTGAGAGCATGGCACTCACAAGTGTTGATCGCTCGCTCCGTCGAAGCACGGTCGCCTGCTCCCACAGAGTTTCTTACTATTAACTATAGGGAAAGCTGGCGGCGCTGCACCTGAACCTCCATGGGCGCGCAAAGCATCTTGGGGCGATGAGCTACTTGGTGCGGAACAGTAATTTTTTTCACGAACACAGAGTGGCGTTACTAAGATGTCCCATTCCGTATCCACGGCGCGCTCCGTGAGCAGACGACTTCGGCGTTAAAGTAGTGTGCAAATGCCATAGTACGTAGCGAAAACGCAACAGCACACGACGCCAATAAAAGATTTCAGTTTTCCGAAATGCTGTGGAAGAACCTTTTAAAATGTTGAAGCGACATTTTTTTCAAGAACATATTTCTTTTTAAAAATGCGCCTGTTAAGCACGAAATATTGGCTTTTCTGGTCTGCAATGTTTGACCATTAGGAGAACAAGCCATCGCTTATTCTGAGCAAACTTTGCATTTACATGCTTTTATGCTGGTTTGCTACGATTTATAGACATAATATTGATGATAGGACATTCCTGATTATCTAACAACGTTTGGGTTTTCATTATTTATTGGCCAAAAGTTGTAGTTCTGCAGTCGGTAGCTCTCCGCCCCATGATGCTTAGAGCGCCCATGGTGGTACAGGTGGTCTCGAGGAAGCTCCATGCAAACTCCCATAGGCGGGGCGCCAGCTTTCCCTCTAGTTAATAGTAAGAAACTCTATGCCTGCTCCCGGTTGGTTACTGCAGGCAGCAGGCACTACTGTCTTAGCACTAACGCGGATCAACTTGGCTCGAACCCTCATGCAAAAATTATAGCGAGCGGATGGCACTGCCGGAGGTCACATGCTGCTCCGTCAGGAGCCAACGGGCTGCAAATTATCAGCCCAAGATGGCGTCGGCGGTAGGCGGCTCTCGGGTAAAATAAAGAAGATAGCGTCCACCCATGGAAACTAAAATCGCACATTTATAGAATTTGGGGGGATTTTATGATGCACTGCCTTGGGACTGCGTTGGTGCAGCATCATTTGAATCTGAAAACAAGAAAAGGAAAGGGAGGCCACTGGTTGCCAACTGATAGAGTTTTGTTGCAGGCGCACACCGTTAGCAAGCAAAGCTGTGTGATGGTGCAGAGGCTGTCATGAATCGTGCACGTTCCGTTCAGAACAATTGGTGTTCCCTCGGCATAACTTGAGGCATTGCTTTACCGGACTCGAACGAAATACGCGAAAGACGCAGAGGTGGAACGAGGTGTAAATCTGGTTGGAGCTACTTTTCTAAAATCTTTGGTTCACATTGAACGCAGTCATCTCTTCCGACGCCGAAGTGACTTGCCTCGTTGTCACTGCAAGTGACAGCGACGTATGTACATACATTTACAACTACTCCTCCGTACGGGACACTTTACGACTTGCATTGCATTTCGAGATTGTGATTGTGTCTGTCTAGTCCTCTTCCCTTTATGATAACCTCCAATACACCCACCTCCCTTTTTAGCGCCATAATCATTCTCTAGCTCTGCACCACCATAATTTTCAAACCTCATTGTCTGTGAATAAACATTTTATTTTGGTGCCTCTAGGTATTTAGTCTACCCTGGCACCACAAACTCCCAAATTCGTCACCACCTGTAACAGCACTCTGCTGCGGCACGTAGCGCCGCATGCCAGGCACTCGGAGCTCCAACACACGCGACTGAATGGGAAGCGACGGAGACCCCAGTTTATGCATCGGCGTGCCTGTGCACCGCTCAATGGGCGGCTATGCGCTGCTGCGCGCCACGGCCCCGGGGCGGCGCTACATCCCGCGCCTCAGCCGTGCGTGCGCTGGGCCGCTGCGTTCGCGTGGCGGCCGCTCGGCGCCTGCGCCCGGGGCCACTGCGACGGCGGCGGCGGCGGAGGGAGGGCGGCATGCCTGCAGAGCGGCGGACCGCAGCGCTGCCGGACGGCACCGGTGAGTCGCGCGCGCAACTGTTGCCTGCTGTGCACACCACGTGGTGCTGCTGGTGCCGGGGGGCCCAACGCACACGCGTTGCGCGATGTCACGCGACGTCTCTTTCCCGCCGTCTCCTTCCGCGCGACGTCTTCCTTCCAAACGCCGGTGCGCGGAAAGACGGCTAAGCGTGTACTTTTCGGCGGCCGTCTTGGTCGGCGCGGACCCCCCTCCTCTCCTTTCTGCTCTGGCCAGCGGGAGTAATTTTGGGGAACTGCGGAACAGAGCGTCCGGCTTTGTTCTTCCGAGGCGTTGTGGTTCTGGGCACCCTCTCTGCCCCCCTCCCCACAGCCCCCCCTCTTGCCCCGGCAACGGTCGCGCGCCGCACACTTGTGGCTTACACTCACCGGACTCACGCGCGGGATGAATCGGGTGCCAGCGCTTGTGTATACTGCGCCTTGGTGGTGCGCACCCGCGCGTGTAGCACCTCACGCGTTGTGCGTCTTTGCGCGACAGCTGCGTTCATTCTCGCGGTTCATGCAGCGATGGTGGGGCTGTGGCACCTTCGACCGTTTCCACGATATCGCGTCTGTTTCTTATTGAATTTAATTTTTTTTTACTTGCTGGCTAGATTACCGTAAGCCGGGCGCCGTGTCATTCGCTCACGTTGCGTTATGGGCAGCGTGACGCAGCCCGGGGTGTCGCGCGATTTTCGCTCGTGTTCGGGGTGCCGTCCGCGTCAAGTTCAAGGTTGTCTGCGGAAGGTCGGCGTACTGCGAGTTCTCAAATGCCATCCGCTTGTCAGCGGGTGTCCTGGGCTTGACACGCGAGCCACGAACCGGTAATGAGGAGGACAATGTGAAGCTTGCTTCGCGTTCATAGTGTTTCGCAGCAGCGTATAGCGGCTGAAAAGGCGCGCTGATCAAATGCGCTCGTTGTCGCGATTAAAGCAGTGCACATTATCGGTAGCACAAAAGGCGTTGAGTCATTGGATACATTGTGATTGGCTGCCGTGCTATCAACTGAGCCTCAGAGCTGAGCCTGTCCTATTATGCGGCGGTGTTTGCCGTTGTCCGTGGGCTCACGAAGCGCGCCCAAGTTACTAAACGAAACCACTGCGCGCGACCTGGAATGTTGTGTAGACAGCCTGTTTTGTGATCCGGTTCTTTCCTAGGGCACCTATCGCCACCGAGGGCTCCCTGCCCGTGGTTACAAACGGCGGAAATGCGGTCTATCAGACAGTCATTCACGTTAGATGGCCCTTTGCACGCACTGCGTACAACCAAACGTTCGCGTTACACTGGCATCAAATGGAAAGTCGCACGCCGCTTTTGGACCCGTCGGAGGAAAGTCGCCAAGGTCTGCCCTGTTGTGCTTACACGAACTGGTGGTTCTCAGTCACGGCACGTGGCGTGAAAGCCACTGTCAGTGGACTTCGACATAGTAGTAGTATTCATCCGCTGAATATTAGCAGCGCAAATGGACGCGCCGATTTTGTGCGTTTAGTCGTCATGTGGTTTCTCGCGCTGCCACATCGCAGCTGAGAAGGACCTCATAGCATCCAAAAGTCAGGCCGCTCTATTAAGCTCCAGGAAATCCTGCTACGATGTTTCGTGGTCTGAGAACCCTCACACTACAAGAGAAAACTACCCGTTTCTTTCGCCCGTGCTGTGCAGTGGAAAACGGTGTCGGTGTGCGTGAGTTCGTGGCGCGAACGCAGAAGGATTTCTCATCCGCGTGTGACAGCGCAAGTTTCTGACGATGATGGATCAGGGTGAATAAGCTGCGTGCGGGCTTATCAGCTGTAAACTGTATACGAACGTCGCGGAAGCGACTGACCGCCACCGGGCATTTCAATGCGTCAGCCCCTAAAGTCGCGGATACCGAGACGTGATGTGCACAGTAGTGTCGACGGGAATGTTTTTCGAAGCAGGGAGCGGTGTCATTTTTGAAACGCTCGTTGACGACTATTTTTACCAGTGAACAGAAGTGCAGACCCTTGCCCTTGACTTCGAGCATTAGGAGACGCATTGCTGTGACCAAAGCGGATGCATGTTGTCGCTATACTTAGCTGAAACTCGCTGACGGGTGGCTCAAATTCCGCTGTAACAGAGTATTCTCTGCTCCAGATTGCGCTTGCAGCCACCAGCGCTATTGGGTAACATTTCGTACTCTGGGTTTGCCACTGCCTCTAACTCCAACCGAAGGCCACGTTGGTGGCCAAACCCATGAACTATGGACACAAACAATTTAACGCGACTCCCTCCGATAAACCACCAACCTTTCGGCCCTGAGATCTTCACCTTCGGATTTACATAAATAATCAGCTTAGATTATGGCTGCACAGCGCGAACTACGTGCAGCGGAGCAGCGTGGTACTAGAACAAGCCTCTGGAGGAGATGGTTTATTTTTTTATGGGGGGTTTAACGTCCCAAAGCGACTCAGGCAATGAGGGACGCCGTAGTGAAGGACTCCGGAAATTTCGACCGCCTGGGGTTCTTTAACGTGCACTGACATCGCAAACTACAGGGACCTCTAAAATTTCGCCTTCATAGAAATTCCGCCGCCGCGGCCGGGATCGAACCCGCGTCTTTCGGGTCAGCAGCCGAGCGCCGTAACCACTGAGCTACCACGGCGGGAGCCTCTGGAGGAGAAGGCTCGTGTTCTCTTCAAGGCAACAAGCAGAAGTACCTTGTGTTTTTCTTTTGTCCGCACCGCCGGCATCCCAAGAGGCCTGCCCTTAGCAAAAGTCCACCAAAAGGTAGCACACAGATCCACTTCTTGGCCATAGGCGCTGCTTGCAAGCTCCGGGGGTGCTGCTGGCGCAAGTTGATTGCTAAGCACAACTCCTCCCCTTCCCTCGTCGCTCGTTCATCAGCCCCAGCAAATTGCATCACACGCTGCGGTAACGCCTCTGGCGCGCGTTTCTGGCCATCGATACAAAAGCAAAACGAATCGGGCGCCGATTTGTTCACAAAGTACGACGCGGAGGATGCGAGGGGCGACAGCAACGACGTGGACGGCATTGATTTGTTTGCGCCCGGTCGAGAAGGTGCCGATTCCTTTTGGCCGCAACCTCTCACGCCTCCCGGAACGGAGCGGACATCGCGCAAGCAGAAACGGTGGGAAAAGACATCGACAGTGATGTATTCGGGATCGGAAGTTTTCCCTCTTTGCGTTGGTTCTCGCTGACGGAAGAAATCCATGTCCCGTCTCCGCTGGTGGCACTTGTGGAAATCCGGAGATTTGCTGCGGTAGGGCAAAAACAATGCAAAACATCGCAGGGGGCTTCGACCCTTGCGAAAGACGTGTGACGCGCGTCGCCGTTAACGCCTGTCCTGTCCGCCTGCACTTCTGCGTGTCCAAAATGTCCTGTGTGTTGCTTAAAGGCTAGCAGAAGCTGCGAACCTGCGGCGATATTTGTTACACAGTAATGACGTGTGATTTGCGTGTGTAGTTGTTGTGAATGCTCTCCTATGACCGCATGCCCGACTTTTCTTTAGTTTTAGCAGCTTCACTGGCGTCACTAAGCAGAAAACGAGATGCCGGGCCCGCCAAAGCCACTATGGGCTTCAGCGTCTCAATGAACGGGCTGCAATGTTTCAATTGGAAGCCGCATTTGAAAACTCATTAAACAGCAATTACATTAGTGTTCAGCCTTCAACCCTGTGCATCACTCGCAACCTGTTGTGCGGCATTTTAACTAAAACGTTTGAAGGGTTGAATAAAAGCGCTCCCTGTAGATATGCGCAGCAGTACGATTCCTTTAGAAGCCAGGCGCGGGATAACGCGGCAAGCACACTTAAAGCAGGTGTGAAAGCTGCAACCACACGGACGCATTCAGCGGGAGCACCGAAATCTTGACGCGCACCAGCTGTGCAGGCTGTTTGCGCTTATTGATTCTTTACATAACCTATCATTTCAATAACCAATCGCATCGTTCCACCTTGCTCCTGCCGGGTCTTCCACTTCTTCGGCCCGCGGCCAAATCTCTGCCTTGTATTCCGCACAAAACAAATACCACTACAATTTTTACTACTGCTAAGTTAGGCGCCGTGGCCGATCCTCAGCGATGGTGGCGCCGCTTCGCGGGTGGCGGCGGAATTTCCGCGAAGCCTACAGTGCCGCCATTTTGTCGTCGGGAACAACAAGTCGGTGTCGCTATATACGCGGTTGAGTGAAGCGCGCGATCTGCAAGTGCCGCACTATAGAGACCATTCGTGCGCACAGTGCGCAATTTTTGGACCGGCCGCGGCCTTTGTAGCGTGATTGTCACGACTCGGGCTCTGTCGGCGAGTGTCGTGACCCGGGCGTGTTAATCAACTGTTCAGCGTCTCGGTGCATACAAGCGCGGGCTCGCATAATGTCGCATATCCGCCGACTCGCCCCACGTGCCGTGGTGGTGGTCGACCGCCTTTCTTCTCTCTTCTGCATCGCCAGTATGGACACAAACACACACACTTGATGGCGGCGTGGGCTCGCGTGACCTCGGGCTTGACTTGCTCGGTACGGCGTAAATATGACTTATACGACTCTATAAACCCGACGTGCTTTACGGTCTCCTCCACAATGGACGAAGAAGATATACTTATCTGCGAAAACAGCGGTGAACGGGGATAAAATGCGGGAATTACGCTTTCACGGGACGTAAATTAACATTGCAGGCTGTCGTCCGGAGCGAAGAGGAATAGTTGAGGCTAGTTTCGTTTTTACCACTGATATTTTTATCCCTACACTTATCCCTAGACTCTGCGTTGGCAGCGATACCTGCCCAGCATCGAAATACTGAGAAAATAATATCAATAAAACCAAGAGACAACTGACGATACTGATCAGAGTGGCTGTTCGGGCGAGTTGGTTTGCCATGATGGAACATATAGCGCTAAGACACCAGGACGAACAAAGAAAGAGACAACACGAGCGCTAACTTTCAACTGAAGTTTATTCATTGTATGTGATGTTCTAATACAGGCTGAATATCGCAGAAATACTACCAGGCTATCATGCCGTGAGTCACCACATAACACGCACTTACTTTTTGTTTACATCATCAAGTAATTCAATTTCTTTCTTTGAGAGCCAGATAGATGCTGCACTAACACATGTGCCATCCAGTTTTCAATGAATGCCATATTATCAGTAAAAATAAACAGCAACTAGCACATGAGATTGTAGAAGCCAGACAGATACGAAAACTGAAAGATAAATGTGTTAGTGCAGCATCTATCTCGCTCTCAAAGAAAGAAATTGAATTCCTTGACGATGTAAATAAAAAGTAAGTGCGTGTTATGTGGTGACTCTCGGCACGATAGCCTGGTAGTATTTCTGCGATATTCAGCCTGTATAAGAACTTCGCATGCAATGAATAAACTTCAGTTGAAAGTTAGCGCTCGTGTTGTCTCTTTCTTTGTTCGTCCTGGTGTCTTAGCGCTATATGTTCCGTCACGATGATACTGACTTACTGGGCTTCACCCGCGGCACGCCCGCGAGATGCGCAGCGGGCTTTTTTTCCCTTCTAGAAGTCGTTTCGCCAGTTTACTAAGTAACCTGACATCACCTTGTCCTGACTGTACAGCTTTGTGATGCCCTCAGTAGCACGGCTGGTTCCGCTTAAGCCGATGGATACAGGAAATGAAAATGTAGAGCTCAAATTCAAATTCAAATTTATTTGCCACCATGGTACAGATGATGGCGGGGACCCGTAGTAAAAGCTGCCGTTTGACAGCTTGACAAGGCCACGGGCCCCCACTTTGACAGCAATACAGTAAAGAAATAAAGAAAATACAATACAATACAATAAAGAAAATACAGGAAATACAGATAACAAAAAAATACATATAGCAGAGCTGTTTATCCGGTTACAGTAGTCAGCATAAAATCAACAGCATTGTCCTGGCTGGAAAGAAAACTTACAATGATGGTGAAAGAAAGAAGAATTAGGTAGACAAATCACAGAAAAAAAAAGGTTAGGTGTAGTGTAAAAAAAAAAAATACTCGAACAGTTTGTGGCGTGTTGTGTTTTGGAGATCAATATCGTTTTGTGCGAGTTTGTTAAGAAGTCGTGGTAGTTTATTTTCTAATGTTTGATTACCATAGAACGTTCTGTATGTTTTTACGTTCCATTGTGCTATATTTCTAGTGCTGTACATTGCATCTCGTTTTTCTAAACCAGCTAATTTTGATAGAAAAGATATGTTCTTCAACACCTCGTTTTTCACACACTTGCTCAGACGATAGTCATAAAGCTTAGTAATTGGTAGTAAGTTATACTTTAAGAAAAGTGGGGCCGTATGGTAGGTATGCGAAACATTTTCAACAATTCTTAGAAATTTTTTCTGTAACAAGTGTAGTTTCTGAAGATTGCCTGCTGTTGTTGCACCCCAGGTTAAATGGCAATAGCTGAAATGAGATTGTATCAATGAATTATATAGCATTAGCATTACATTTCGCGGCAGTATCTCACGGTTCTTGTAAAGAAGACCAATAATACGTGAACATTTATTTGTTACAAAGCTAACATGATCATCCCATGACATTCTTTCATTAAATAATATACCTAATGTTTTAAATGAAGGCACAACTTCTAAGGGTACGGACTGCAGGAATATGTTCTTAGTGAGACAGACCTTCTTGTTTCTACCTCTGAAAACAACGACTTTAGTCTTTGCTGTGTTAATCCGCAACGCATTTCTGCTACTCCAGTTTTCTATTTGCTTCAGTGCATTGTTTGCAGTATCTGTGAGTTCAGCTGCATTATCTCCGGCAAGAAAAATACTGGTGTCATCAGCATAGATGATAAATTTAACGAATGGAGTTGCATGTACAATGTCATTGATGTAAAGATTAAACAGAAATGGACCCAAAATGCTACCTTGTGGAACGCCACAGCCTACAGATTGCATATCTGAGAGGAGACCATTTATTGCCACTGCCTGTTTGCGATCCATGAGGTATGACTGCACAAGCGATAGTGCATGGCCGCGGAAGCCACAACGCTCAAGTTTACGAAGAAGTATTGTATGGTTTAATAAGTCGAATGCCTTCGAAAAATCAAGAAAAATACCAATGACTACCCTATTATGTTCGAGTTCGTTCAATATATATTCTCGTTGATCTAATAGTGCAAGTTCAGTAGAACGGTGCTTACGGAAGCCATACTGAGCTGCTGTTATAATTTTGTGTTTTTCTTCAAACTGCAAAAAGTTTTTAAGTATTACTTTTTCTAGTAGCTTAGAAAACACGGGTAAGATAGATATTGGCCTGTAATTCCCGAGCTGGTTTTTATCACCCTTTTTAAAGATAACTGTTACACGTGCAATCTGCATTTTACGAGGAAATACAGCGGTACTGACACAAAGGTTTAAGATATGCGTGATGTATGGTAAAATAAGGTCAAAAATATGCCGTATAGGCTTTATCTGGAGGCCATCAATATCAATGGATGTGCTATTGTTTAGTTCGTGGAAGGCTGCCGTTACATCTGCTTCTTCAACCGGTTTGAGAAATACAGTGTCGCCTATATGAACAACATCACTGAGATTGTTATGCGGGACTTGATTTCTAGAAGCGCAAACAAAGTGCGTATTAAACGTATCTGCTAATTCTTTTCCAGTTATACTTACACCATCAATATTTAGCATATTTAATTCACCTGATTTGCTATTTCTCCCCAAAATTGCGTTTAGCCGCTTCCACATAATGTCGACACGACCACAAGTTGACGTGAATTGATTTGTGTAATAGGCGTTTCTGGCTTTCTTGAGCTCAGTATTCAAGCGGTTTCGATATTTTTTAAACGCTGTCAGATCACATTCAGCTCTCGATTTAATAAACTTATGGTATAGGATGTTCCTTGTGTTTATCTTTGCCACCAACTCCGGTGTGATCCATGGTTTGCGACTGTGACGCCTTTGTTTTTTTGTTAATATTGGGAAACAGGCCTCGTAAATCGGCTTCAGAATGCCTAAGAATGCCTCGTAAGCATTATTGGCGTCATTTTCTAAAAGGACAGGCCTCCAGTTGTTCTTTTCTACCGAGTTTCTAAATGTGGACAGTGTTTTTTCAGATATAAGTTGGAAAGAATATGTTGAACTACGTTTCTTTTTAGACATGTTTTTAACACACATAAATATTGGCAAGTGATCGCTGATGTCAGAAATTATTACTCCAGATGTGATCATACTAGGGTCATGGTTAGTGATAAACAAATCGATCAGCGATGAAGACGTGATCGTAACACGCGTTGGCATTTTGATTGCATTCAGAAGTCCATGTGTTCTAAGCAATAAATCTAAACTCATTTGGGATGCATCAACCGATAACATATTAATGTTTAGGTCACCACCAAGGACAATGTTTAAATGCTGACTGGTTGCAAATGTAATCAGGCTTTCAAGAAAATTCAAGAATATGGCTACGCAACCCTTTGGTGGACGATAGCACACTGCAAAAATAGTGTTGTTCAAACACATTGTCAAGATTTCATATTCTTTCACAGAAACTGTGAATCGCTCTAATATTTCAGGCCGCCACTTCTTTTTAAATGATATGGATACGCCACCACCAATACCAGCGTAACGATTCAGAAAAAATGTCTCATAACCAGGAATTCGAAAGACAACATAATCACTTGTAGACCAAGTTTCGCTGATCATGATAGCGTCAATGGGAACATTTAGTTGTTGAAAGAAAGTGTCGAAATATGCTTCTTTACGTCTGACAGATCGAGCATTGATATGAAGACATTTGAATGACGTCTGGAAAACCGGGCCAAGGTAATCTTTGAAGTTCTCTGGGAGTAGATAATTCTTTTCTGTTACAGTCTGCATTTTTGGCAGGAAACAAATAAAAATTCGAAATCAATTCTCCCTTCTTATTGCAGCTTGCCAAGGTCGCAAGAGTGCTGCACTAGCATTGCTGACGCGCCATCAGTCTTTCTTATCAGAATCTTACCGTTGCTGTGCCAGACATACTTGTACTGATTTGTTTTCGCCCATTCTTTCACTTCCCTCAGCAGTTCTCGATTTCGCCTGGTCAGGTTTTCCAACATGTGAACATTGGCACCCGCAGTGGTCAACTCCCGCCTGTTAGCCCACCATTTGTCCCTCATGCTCTGTCTCGTGAAACGGCAGATGATGCCAGGCACTTTGTCACGCTTTGCCGGCAATCGATGAATTGCCGTGATGTCATGTTCTGATAGCTGGGGCAATTCACTTTCACTAGCTAGAGCATTAAGTTTTGACAAAAGATTTTCGCCTTCCGTTTGTGGTATGCCATGAATTTCTAAGTTCAGTTTCCGGTTGCGCCACTCGAGGTCATCAAGTTGGACACTGAGCGATTCAAGCTGTTCCTTGTTCATTTCTGTTTTTGCGAGCCTAGTCTGGATTGCTTTAATATCTCGCTCATTTTGTTCGGTGCGCGTCATCAGGTCTGTCATCTGTTCGGACATAAACTGCACCGATTGCTCAATCCCATCGACAGTTTCTTTCAATGGCAACAGGACATCAAGTTTTCGGTTAATTTCCTGAAGTACGACCAACATATCTTCTACAGTCAACGGTGCTTTTTCTTTCTCATCCTGGTTAACATGTGGGGTTTGTAGCCTACATTTCGGGCATTTCCATTTCTGGTAGGTTGATTTCTTAGATTTTATTGTTGCCTCCGATACTCCTGCGCAGCTTCCTACATGGTACGAAAGCTTACATGTCATGCAAGATATACTCTCTTTGGTTTCCAAAATTTCTTGTTCACACCCAACACACTCCATACTGACAGAAACAAGGTTCGCTCCTTTGGCAGCAGCAGTGGCAGCAACACAATAACACCCCCCTAAAAAAAAAAGCCACTAACCTGTAACAGTATGCAGGAGCATTTAGGCAAACGCTCTTCCGAACACTGCTGCTGCCAAAGTGCCGTCCTGGATGCGATGCCGTAGCTTTATAGCAGATGCGTCGATGCAAGCGCCACGCCAGGTGATGCCAGCCGGTGACGTCCGTCCTTGATAACTCTTAGTTGATAACCGGAGTCGAAATGCAGCCTCAGAAAACGTGCGCTTCTCGGCTTATAGTGGTGTCGTCCTAGGATCCAGGGTTATCTGTAACAGTATGCAGGAGCATTTAGGCAAACGCTCTTCCGAACACTGCTGCTGCCAAAGTGCCGTCCTGGATGCGATGCCGTAGCTTTATAGCAGATGCGTCGATGCAAGCGCCACGCCAGGTGATGCCAGCCGGTGACGTCCGTCCTTGATAACTCTTAGTTGATAACCGGAGTCGAAATGCAGCCTCAGAAAACGTGCGCTTCTCGGCTTATAGTGGTGTCGTCCTAGGATCCAGGGTTATCTGTAACAGTATGCAGGAGCATTTAGGCAAACGCTCTTCCGAACACTGCTGCTGCCAAAGTGCCGTCCTGGATGCGATGCCGTAGCTTTATAGCAGATGCGTCGATGCAAGCGCCACGCCAGGTGATGCCAGCCGGTGACGTCCGTCCTTGATAACTCTTAGTTGATAACCGGAGTCGAAATGCAGCCTCAGAAAACGTGCGCTTCTCGGCTTATAGTGGTGTCGTCCTAGGATCCAGGGTTATCTGTAACAGTATGCAGGAGCATTTAGGCAAACGCTCTTCCGAACACTGCTGCTGCCAAAGCTCGGAAAAGGGTTCATGCTATGGAGGTCAAGGTTAGATGGATCCGCTAGAATAACATCAAGTAGGCTTTCTTTTTTTTTCCGACATAAACTGTTCATAGCATCGCAATTGAGTAGACATTCGTTTAGCCTGTTTCGTAAGTCGAGTAATATCAGACGACTGCGGTGAACTGCCCGACAATACTGCGCGCGTGTCTTTCTGGACCTTGGTTAAAAAGAAATCGCTCAGTCCAATGTACCGCCTTTTTCTGAGTCTGATGTGACCTCAGCAGACCTTTAGTGCTCAGTTACCGTTGAATATGTAGTTAGTTCTTAGTATACCGTTAGTGTATATAGCAATCCTCCTATTAATTGTAAGACTGGTTGTTGTTTGATTTTTCGCCCGAGCCTCTGATTTCAATATAACAAAATTTCACAAAAATTTTGAGCGTAACCTATGCGTCCGCCTCCATTGAAATGCCCTGATTCTCTGTCGCGTGATTATCGAGTACGCGCATTAAGGCGCCAACAGTGGCCTACTTGCGCGGCGGGGAAACTCGAATTTAACGGCCGGAAAACATACATCCTATACCAGGTGTATCAGGGAAGACTAAGTAATTCTCAAAAATAAATTTTTGAGGTAAAAATATGTCTTTTTCAACATATAGTATTATTAGCGTTGGCGGACGCCAGAAAACCGGCGAATTGTCTTAAGTAGTAAACTGGTTAACTTATTTTTAATAACTATCCTTTTAACTATTAGAGTTACGCGCCTAGTTGTAATTAGAGATTTGTAGCCGGTCATTAGTAATAGCCATATCATTGTTTAGAATAAAAAAAAAACGCAATTTACGTTGGCGCTGTGGCTCGACAAAATGTGGCTTTTTTTGACTAGTCACGTGCACTGGAAAGGTTGCTTTGCCTGCATGCTTTTCGAAAACGCATGTATTTTGACGCGACGTACCCAGATTTTGTGTAGCCACAGCGCCGAGGATAATCGCGTTTTCGAAATTCTTGTAACCGATATGGCTATTACTAACGTCCGGCTACAAATATCTAGAGGTTATAGGTAAAAAGTTAATTATCAGAAATAATTCACCAGCTTTCCGGTGTCCGTCAACAGCGGTAATACTATGCCACAAAAGCCATATTTTTACGCCAAGAAGCCTATTTTTGAAGATTACCAGTCTTCCCTGAAACACCCGGTATATATACGTCCCACTTTGGTGTCGTCAATCCTGGACAGCCAATCAGCGCTGCGATCCCATAGGCGTCGTAATACTCCCTCCTGTTTGTCTTTTTTCTTTTTTGCAAATTGCCAAAGTAAGGGTGTCGTTTCTGTTTGCTCGCTTGGTGCTTTTTCTTTTGTCAGTGCTTTTGAACGTCAGCGCTTAATTTACGCTCGCCAGCGGAGACAGCTTCGTCGTAAACAACGGCGTAACTCGACGTCATTGCGCGCCAGTCTGACGACAGCGCTAAAACGAACCCGGCCGCGAGCTCGTTGATTCCGAAAACGTGACTTTAAAGCCGATAGGAGATTTAACATGGCGTCTAATGGCTGCTGTGAGGTCACCGTTTATCGTTGCTATGGCGCCGCGAAACTCGTTTTGCAGAGCTACCCTAGGGGACAGAGGAACACAGCTGGAAATGGACGCAAATATCGGCAAATCGCGAGATTTATGGCGCTACAGGCTGCGTAATTAGCAAGGAAAGAGTTAGAGGAGACACTGGAAAGAAAGAACGATACTAGCCTTTGCCCTCATTGACCGCTGTAGATCAGTGTGCGATTAATTACACGTCCTTAGAATCCGTTTGTTGTGTATCCTTGACTGTCGTTATTTTTTCAAGGGGAGAGGCAGCTGAAACGGCACTTAATTGCAGCTGAAGAGCGTCAGCTGAAGTGCAGAAGGACATTAAGAAAAAAAAATCAAAGTTATCAGCGAAAGCTTCTGGTACTTCAAGCAGCTCGTCCTTACGCTAGTAGTGACCTTTTAGTGCTTTCTCGCCGGACATTTCTCCCGGGCGCAGTGCAGAAATGAAAGGAAAATATTTTTCCCCCGGACCGGTGTCGGCAGTACGCCGATCGCAGCTTGACGTTATTGGGGCTGCTGAGTTTCACTCGCTGGCTTCTGTGTGAGCACTTGTTTCGAGATAATCGATCTCTCTCAAGTCGATGTTTCTCTGGTCCGTTGCGAATGATCGAGGTTGCGGCAGAAGGGATGAGACGTGTAACTCATCCAAGCGACCGGAGTTGTGTCACTGGGTCGTCCGGGAATACCTTCCGGTTTTATGCGATAGCATAGAACCCTCACCGGAGCGAAAACCTGCCGCTGTTGGCGTCGCCCAGAAAAATTCTGATTGGCTGGCGGGTATTGACGTCACCGGAGTGGAGAAATCCCATTGGCTGGCGGGCAGTGACGTCATTAGTGACGTATCCAGAGCGGAGAAAGCCCATTGACTGAAGAGGCGTGACGTAATAAGCCGAGTAGTGGCGTCACAAGACCATGTTTATGTTGTGAAGCCTCCACCTGCCAACCGTGGCACGTGGCAGGCGGTGCACAGGAGAGATGAAAACTTTTATTTCGCCTACCAAACGGCATGGTTGGACGTGATTGCTAGGTCTAACAGCCCCGTCTGGTGGCCTTGAGCTTTTGGCGCTCGGCTACCTCCATGGCTCTACATCTTAACACGAAAAAGCCCGTATAGGATTAAAAAGGGAGTAAGCGTCCTCTAGCACACAATCTTTTATGAAAGGGAGTGCTCTAGAGGACAGCGTACTCCTTTATTACTCCTTTCTGTTTAGAGTGTAGTCATCACCCGAAATCACGCGGCCTCCCTCAGTTCAGGATTCGATAGCTGCAAGTCCTCAGGAGGTTCGTCCTTCGGATATCCATGCAGTACATGTGCTAGCATGGCTTCAGGGTTCCCACACATTTTGCACTCGGGGGTAAACTGTCCCTGGAAGACCAGGGAGTAGATGTAAGGGCATGGGAAAAGCTGGGGAAGAGCACTGCTCGGCAAGAGCTTAGAGGGGCTCACAAGCCCGACCAGTCACTTCCGTCAAAGGCATCAACAGCTTTGAATGCAGTCGCATTCACAACACACAATGCATTAAGGTGTCCCTGTGTTTTTATTGTGTTCACAGCATTTATATACATGGCATGATGCTTAGGAACCGTGCCGTTTGTAACATCTGTTATTGAGCTACGATCTGTTATTATGTTGAATATCAGCGCTCAAACCGTCTGTCAGGAACATTAATGTTCCACGCTTAATGCTTTCGGGTTGTTCCCTGGGCTATCCGGAAATACCTCGCTGGAACGTTTCTACGCAAAACCTTGAGTATACAATGCGTGATGTTTCGGAACCTTGCTAGCGCTTCTCGCTGTGGTATTTTGTTCGTATTATCACAGGCCGTAATGTCTTCCAAACACCGTAAAGCTTGCCTTTTGGAGACAGCATTTCAATGTGACATAGCGGCGGTATAAGCATGCATTGCATGTTTACGTGAAGTACATTTTCTCGCAGTAGCGTCATCATTCGAAGCACGGTGAGAAATTTAGCTTCTATCGCAACGACGGCGAGAAGTTTGACACGGACTGGTAGACAGAGTTGCAATAAAAAGCAGATATAGAGCTTTGAACTCTAGCTGTGGCGTAGTAAAATCTGCTTTTCGTGCTTAGTTTCACTGAGCTCAGAGGTAGACCTACGGTTGCTCAAAAATACTGAGATCAGGCTGCAGAATAAATCAACTATAGGGGTTCCTTACTTCATGCAATACCTGCTGTGCTCCTGCTGACACCGACCATTCTGCGCAGCCCGGCTTTCAGTCCTTATTACCTTTGCCTTCCAATTATACTAATGTAATATAATAAAGGTGAACTGACTAAAACAGTGCGGAGCATGTCCGTTCCGTGAGGCGACTATTGGGTGCGGTTGAACGCTATTTGCTTACAATTTTTTCACGATCAATAAATAATGTGACAATAATTGGTTGCCAGGAAAAGAAAGGCGCAACGACCGTCTCATTTCTCGGTGGGCATCTCCACCCTGCAAGGGGGGGGGGGGGGAAGAGATATATACAAGGGAGGAAAGAAGGAAGAGTGAAAGAAGGAGTAGAGAAAGAGGTCCCGTAGTGGAGGGGCCCGGAATAATTTTGACCACCTGGCGAAACGCAAAAAAGGATGTTCACAACATTCGTATACAGCGGGAGAGCGCGGCGTATCCATATATGCAGAATTAGTCCTTCTCTACTTAACATTCATAGATCCGCGGGAGTCCTCATACCACTGCTGGCGCAGTGGCACAGCGGTTAAGCGATGCGCAACTGCCCTGGGGTGGCAGGTGCTGCCACCTGCGGAATTTGTGTGATCCAGGTTGGTATCGGACAGACAAACGCTAGACGATTTTGCTATGCTCTGATTCTCCGGATAAGTGCTTTCGCATTAAGAGGCACCCGTGTGCTGTGCGTTGTTAGTACACTTTAAAGATCCCCAGGCGGTCGAAATTATTTCAGAGCCCTCCACTACTGCACCTCTTCCTTCCTTTCATATTTCACTGTCACCTTACTCCCTTCCCTCAAGGCGCAGTTGAGGTGTACACCATGAAGTGAGACAGTTACTGCTCCATTTGTTTGCCTAAAGAACTACTAATTATAATTAACGTGCGCTGTCGTCGCATAGCACACGGGTGTCTTTTACGTTTCCCAGCCGCCGCTGCCCAGAATGAACCTGCATCCTCGACCTCAGCAGCCGAACGCGCTAACCACTGAGCCACCACGAAGATAAAAAAAAGAGAGTTTTTCTGAATAAGCTTAGTCGCGTCGAAGGTAGCGGAACATTTTCCCACCCGCGAAACAAAGCAAAAGATTACCCCTCTACAAGACCACCAAAAGCCGCGGAATCCAGCGGTCAGCTCGCATAATTAGCGTCTAAAACCATCTCACTGTTGGATCTTTTTTGTCCGAAACGCTGACTCGCTGCGTTTTTCCCCTCTTTGTCGCCATGCCGGTGGATTAACGACCGCTGTATCGGGGCGTTTTCCTGGCGTTAAGCCGCTAAAGCGCCTTTTGCACGTGTTCACTCGCTTGAACGAACTGCACCGAAGCTGTCGCCTGCGTTTGACAGAAATGACGTCACACTTGACGCCTGGCGCCGCGACTTCCTTGCACGGATCGTCCTATGGAGAAACACAAAGCGTTAACGTTCGCTTCCCTTGCGCGGCACTTCAGAATAACTGGGGTGCTGACGTCGGTACGCATGTCTCGTCGTCTTCTTTTTTTTGTGCGTGATAGCGAAGACGGTGAATTTACCGTTTGGCGAGTACACACATCTAACATTGTTTCTATTGCTATAACTGCTGCTTCTGAAAGCTGGCTATCACCGCTAGCCTTTTTTACCGCTTCTGTTAGCAGTTGCCAAGATTTGTAACAGCGTTTTGCAGCAGCGTTGGAGCGAGCTAAAATTTCAGTTCGTGCTAAACAGTGATTCGAACAAGATTTGCATAAGTCTACTGTTTAGCCCATTTAAAAGACACTCCGTGTGTCATTAAATGAGCAGCAGCGCGAAACCTATAGCTGCTGCTCTAACGGTGTCTTGCGCGGCGACTACACCTCGCGCTACTTGCTACGTATGCTCGAAGTCATATGCAACGATGTACAAATCACATTTGCAAATACACGTTATAATGAAGCCCCTGTATGGTTTTTGTTTGCATCGCGCACTTCCCTATTTTACTCAGGGTTTTTACACATTTTACTCTACGCATTTTCGGCACGAGCTAAACACATCAAAACAACTCAACTGCTGTGTAACCTGGCTGCTACCGCTCATATTATTTACACTTGTGACAAAGACCAGCCCAGTGGGCAAGAACTCGCATGCACAACACACCGTACCAGATCTGGATCGAGCGGTGGCACGTGAGTTTGGACGGCATCGTAGCAAGCATTTTCAGTTGTTGCTCGTACAAGTTTAATGAGCGGAGCTCGATACTTGTCAATAGCGACACGCACAGAGCGAAATGGCTGTTTTAAAACAGATTGCTTCGGCGTGGCGCTGCTTCGCAGGCTCAGAGGCGGTGTGAAATTTATGCATGAACCAGAAAGCTTGTCCCAGTGGTCTTGCGTAAAGTTCCAAATGGGAAACTGAGAAGCTGATTAAAATTTAGAGCGTCCAATAATAAAGAAGGTGTCGCTCCCGTAAAAAGGAAAAAAAAAGGAAGTTAACGTTTTTGTCTTCGTTTTGCATAACAAAGGTACCACAAGCGAGACGGTCCCGCCCACATTCCTTTCGGTTCCTCACATCGTTTGTCCACACCATCGTGATATAAAGAACTGCTCACGCAGTCAAAGCTCCGCTCATTTCATTAGTCCATTCTCTATAGCTAGCGCGCAGTTGTTTAGCATGCCGCGGTGCCAATAGCCTTCATAGTAAGACTGCAATTGCAATATTTGACGTCGTTTTAAACGAACTTTTTCGGCGAGAACTTAAAATCTCGGCGTATGATTATAGATAGATAGAATACCTCCCAAGGATGTCATGTATGCGTATTTTACAAAGAAAACAGAACTTCGTGAAAGTAGGAAATTGTGGGAACCTGAAGTGCTTGGGGTGACTCAGGTTACAATTTCCCGTACTATGATTTCACAACAACCAAGTTGCCTGCCTGCGCCTTTTCAGTTGTTATAACTTTAAAAACTGTAGATGAAAAACCATGCACTTTGTAGCATGTAGCTATAGCAGAAAAAGCCTCCGAGCTGTTGCCAAAAAAGACACCGAAGCGGTGTGTCTAAACCGGTCTGGCTCATTTATGGCACCCAGATTCCTGATGTCTTGTTCGGCGTTAATAATGTAACCGTTGCCGTGGAATACTCTAATTGTTCCTCCAGCTAAAAGTTTTGCGTATAAAAAAAGTGTTGCGCACCGGGATTGGTGGTAATTTCGAAGAGCCCAAATACTCGCCTTCGGAGAAGAATCGAAAAACTGAGAAGGGTTTATGTTAACTGCATGGACCAATACCCCTATAAAGTAATCGCGCAATGTTTCGAAATCCCAAAACTAGAATACTTGTTTACCTGTGTCCCATACCCTGCCCCTTTAATTCAGTACAAGGAAAAATTGTTGACAAGTACAGAGTTTAAAAAATGCAAATCATTGCTGTCCCTGAATTAGAATGCATTCAAGAGGAAGCCCTGCTAGAAACAACAAGATAGTGGCCGCTCTGAGAATGCAGAGGCTAACGGTTCGCATGCTAGCTCCCTACGGTGATGGAGGCGATCTTGATCAGTAGGGGCATTTATAGTAGCCTGCATGTATACCTCTAGAAGTGGACGCAAACAGGATGCAAACATTAACTTAGTGACACTGTTACACGTAGAGATTTAATAAATTCATTATCTCCTGGGGTTACCGGACCATTCTACTATGCGCGATATTAAATTATTGGACCACTTATTTCAATTCCATATATGTAGAGAGAGAGAGGAACAGTGTGCTGATATCCGTGATTTTTTTTTTCGAGTCTTGGGTTGACGTTTTTTGTGGGGCCTATCTTCCGCTGCTTTGTGTGATTTGTGATAACCGCGAAAATTAGGTCATCGCGAAATTTGAGTCGTTCAAAGCATTTTTCTGGTTTTGGGCGTTCTAGCACGCAAAGTTCTTTTCACCGGTCATTGACTAAAACGTCGATAATCCGAGGACACTCATATAAGACGTGCTCACCGTGACAGCATGAACGCGGCCCCGCATTCCTACTGTAGTCGGAGTCAACTCAACGAAGAGCGGCTTTTCCTCGCCAAAGGACCCCCTCCTAGCCAATGGCGACGAGCGATTTCATGAACCTGCTGGTGTGACAATGCAGAGAGCGGCAAATGAAAGGGACAGTACCCTCCCTGTATTGTTGGGGTACAGTCGCCTCCCTGCTTTGTCACGCCAGTCCCTGCATTTTCACGCTCACGTTCATGAGAACGGGTCGACGCCATTGGCTGGAAAGGGGCCCTTTGATGGGGAATAGCCGCCTTTTTCTTGACTTGTATCCAGCTATAAAACATTTGAACAATTTATGTTGTTCCATCTGTTAAGAGAAGGCCCAAAAACGAGTCTGCTAGAAGGCGGTGAAGAATAGAGGCGGAGGACTGTAAATGCAAAAGCCCGAAAGAAGCGCCGTCTCTTAGCATGCCGTAAGCGAAAAGACGGGCTGAAAATGCCTGCCCTAATATAGCGTCTGACTTTTTGACACAATGCTATAGTGACAGCGAACATGACGCTATAAAAAGAGCACCGAGCGCCTCGTGAGACGCACGGTTGAGAGCTTCTCCGAAATCAGTTTTACAGTGTCGCTACTTCAGTCTTTCTACAAGGACACTCTTTTCCGCTTGGCCGCTCTCTCTGGCAACCTCGCGAGTCAATTCTATAGTTCTTTGCTCCAAAGTCGAAGGTGCCGCACTCTTCTGTCTACTGGTACTCTACGCGTTCGTTCCCCATTTCGTTTCTTACAGGTGGCTTCCTGCTGCTTAGGGAACGTAACAGCTTTTCGACAAGCTGAGAATTTTTGGCGCGAGAGCACTATTCAGAATGGGAATATAATAATTGGTTTTTGGGGAAAGGAAATGGCGCAATATCTATCCCATATATCGTTGGACACCTGAACCACGCCGTAAGGGAAGGGATAAAGGAGGGAATGAAAGAAGAAAGGAAGAACGAGGTGCCGTAGTGGAGGCCTCCGGAATAATTTCGACCACCTGGGGATCTTTAACGTGCACTGACATCGCACAGCACACGGGCGCCTTAGCGTTTTTCCTCCATAAAAACGCAGCCGCCGCGGTCGGGTTCGAACCCGGGAACTCCGGATCAGTATTCGAGCGCCCTAACCACTGAGCCACCGCGGCGGGGGGGAATGGGAAAACACCGAGCAAGATTTTGGGATGTTTGTGGGTTTGCAAATACCTTGCGGTGGTAGTGGGTTTGTGCCAAGTGAAAGGAAGAAATGAATCAAATAAATATCTTTGACTGCGATTCGAACCCGCGGCGGCGCGAATTCATCAGCTTCGATGGCCAGTGCGCGAGAGCTCTAGACTATCACTGCAGCCGAACGCGCCTTGTGGTCGACAGACTCTCACGCTATGCATTGCAAATCGCCTTCTTCATCCGCTAATATTGCTATCAAACTAACATTTGCGCTTTGAGCTATGTGGCGGCAGTGACAGATAGATGTGCGCTGCATGCGTTGGCGTGGACAACGCTTTGGCAGAAACACGGCACTAGAGCAATACGCGCTGGCGTTGACAACACTGCTGCAGAAGCGCGGCACTGGAGCATAGGCTGCCGACGTACATTGGGTAAATTGTGACTGAATATGAAAAAGTTCAAGCCGCGCATAACTGGCTCCCTGGACACCTCAGTCGCGCTTACAGGTACGTGGCGGTGGTGTCCACCTGCAGAAAACTACGCTCAGCAACGCTAAACTTCCAGCCATTTCTTAATTTTTTTTTATGAGATTGCAGAAATTTTGGTGTAATAAGTGAGAGCATCCGCTTTCACGTGCTCGTGAGATACGTGATGAAGCAAATTGGCGGCCCTGTTGATACGACTGAGAGTCGCCATTTTTCGTTGAGTGATGGGACACTGAATGACGGGGCGGCAAGAGCACGTTCTAGCCCAAATGAGGATAGCTCGCGAATGGTGCGTCGCATAAAAGAGGCCCTCCTCGTGTGACGAGAGCAATTTGTTATACATTCGGTACCGAGCCACGCGAGACAACACAGCTCATCTCGTTATTATCCTAGAGTAGTAAATCATTAGCCCGCACCAGAAACGTGGAACAGTCTGTTGTTTGCTTTCGCGTGCTGAAAGCACACGCAGAATGAGAGGGAAAAATTGGGAAAAGGAAGTCAGACTGGCTAATGTCGCTTTAGCCCCAGGATTCCGTTCAGACTAAGTGGAAGGTTGCCGAAGAAACGACGACGTTTTAACTTGTGTGTGTTTGTCGGGGGGGGGGGGGGAATCATAATTAAAAGGACTGGACGATGGATACCAGATCTCAGCTGAACTGCTGATCGCTTTTCAGAGGGCAGGCAGCAGTAGCGGAATGAACGTAATTTGTGGATCTGGTGCATATCATCTACAAGTTAATAACGCGCCGACCACAACACCACATGCTCTCACCCAAGTTCAACCTTCGTATCTTCCCCGGGAATAGGTACTTACATCCTCTTATTACTATTGCTTTTTAGTGCGATAGCACTTATAGTGGGCATTCGTCGAGTTTATCCTTTATGTTTGCTTGTTTGTCTGAAGCCTGCTTTGGGGTAGGTCCCCAGAGAAGCAACCTTGGTGGCAGGTGGGCCACCGAGGTCATGTGACCTTGTGGCGTCATCACAATCTGCCCACCGGATTGTGAGCAAACCGCCCACGGTGGCAGGTGGCAGTTAAATTAATGATTGGTCGCGAGAGGTTGCTCGGGAAGACCAAGCTGGGTGTCACAAGCCCCACAGATGGCAGCACCTGCTATCGCAGGGCAGTGGCGCATCGCTTAATTAACCGCTGCACCACTGCGCCAGGAGTGGTATGAGGGCTCGCAGGGGTCTATGAATGTAAAGTAGAGAATGGCCAACTCCGCATGTATGGGCGTTAGCCCATTAACGTTTCCACGTCATACCCTTAAAGCGGAGTTTAAGTGTCCCCTCCAATTTTTTTTCTTGTTCGGCCCACACGAAATGACCATCTCTATATTGGTGCCGACTTTATCTCACAAGATTTGGACGGAAGCGTGCCCTCGACCTCTATGACACTGACCCTGTTTTAGGCGGTGTCCCACGAAACCTCAGCCATGCAGCTTGACCAAAACGAGCACATGACAGAACAGAGCTCTTGCTGAACTTTGTTCGCAGGAAGCCGCACCGTTTTGTCGGGACATTTCTTGCGCTTCAGTTTAACAAACATAAAAACTGAAACTGCTGAAAATATTCAAGTGCGTGAGGTACCCGAGTGGTTTGTGCCGCGAAAAACAATCACTAACTGCATAAAAAAGCTAAGTATCGTATCATTTGGTGCGGTGTGGTGTGGTACGCTGTGGTATGGTGTGGTTTGGTTTGGTTTATGGGGCTATAACGTCCCAAAGCGACTCAGGCTAGAGGGACGCCGTAGTGAAGGGCTCCGAAAATTTCGGCCACCTGAGGTTCTTTAACGTGCACTGACATCGCACAGTACACGGGCCTCTAGAATTTCGCCTCCAACGAAATTCGACCGCCACGTCCGGGATCGAACCCACGTCTTTCGGGTCAGCAGCCGAGCGCCCTAACCACTGAGCCATCGTGGCGGCTGGTACGATGTGGTATTGTATGTTATAGTATTATATGGTATCGCATGTGGGGTTTAAAGTCCCTAAGCTCCATATGGGCTCCGTGGAGGGCTCGAGATTAATTTAGACCGCTTGGTGTTCTTTAACGTGCACTGACTGAACGCGTATCTAATTAACTGCAATGCCACTGTTTCAACTGTTGAATTTTGGCAGTTTACTGTCATTCGCAGCTGGGAGCCAGTGAAATTACCTAAATGGTCTTACATGTCGTAGAACTGGGTGCAGTGGGATTCGGTGACCGTACAGAGATTCTACCTAACCTTATGAGCTCGAATTGTCCTGTGGGCGTGGTCGGGCAGCTGCAGTCCTCTTTGCCCTCTCAGTTTCAAACGCAGCTCTCTCTCTCTCTCTCTCTCACACACACTCACATATTACTCTGTCCCTCTCGGAGGCGACAGACGCTTCCGCCGATTCAGGATGATGGCTCCCGGATTACGGTGGTCACGCCCCGCTAGCTGGCACCGGGATGGGCGCCTCCTCCGGACCGTGGCAGTGACGCTCATGAAACTGACTGCAGTTACAAATTACGGGGACCCGCCTAACTGCGCCGCTTGAGCAGTTAAACGGTTCGTTTCGGTCGAGTAGTGGACTAATTAGTGCACCGAGGCGTTCTCGGAGCAGGGAGAGTGTCAAGTTTATTTGCGAAGAAACGCAGAGATATTGGTGCGCGTTCTAGATTGCGCACAATGATGCTCAGAATGATTGAAATGCCTGAAAATCTATCGAATATCTCGGGTGGTCTATTTGTTACAAGCAGTCTCGTAAATGACAGCATAAACTTCGCTTACGACGCCACCTATGCGAAATACGATGCGCCTCTTTTCTTGACAGATAATAGGACCGGTATAATATACCTTTTTTTCCTCAAATTTTTTTATTATGTTCTTATCGTCCTCGTCACCGAGTGGCCGATCCTAGAGCGTGCGAAGGTATGGCTCGGCCCGAGCCATTTGAGATGGGCAAAAAGGATAAAAAGTGAATAGAACTGGATTAGAATCATTATATAATCCCAGCACAGCTCGGTACACGTGAGCTTATTGCAGGAACTTGTCGCTAGCAGAACATTCGCATCGGACGAGAATATATGCGCTACAGAACGCAGTTACAGTTTCGCCATATCCTCTATTTCAATTGAACGCAGCCTCACAAGATGTCGCCACCGGCGCTGCGACCCCCGGCATTTGACGGCTTCGGTAGAGGCGTTATGGCAAGCGTATGTTACGTGTGCGCTGCGCTGAAGGTTCGAATTTGTTGAACTCATGCGGAAAAAAAGCGTTGTTACAGAGACCTGTAATAAGACACTCAGCCGGCGTTGTTTTAAAACGCCCGGTCGCTTTTTGCAACCTGCTTTCATCATCGAAGCGTGACAGCTGGGGCTAGGAACCGAACCTGACTCGCGATGTCATCGCGTTCGGCATCAGGACGCTTTAGTCATTTAGCCACCCTGCCAGATTTTGTCAGATAGGTGATGCCGTAACGCCGATGACCGTCGCCGCGTGTGCCGATGGCGTTTCTGATAATGTCCGCTGTGTCCATTACCTATACCGAAGGCCGCGTTTTAGTGCTGGCTCAGCCCAGCCGTCTAATGAGTCTTCGCTGTACATTCGCCAACGACGCTAATGAATTGCGCAGAGAACCCGAGTCTTCGTTGCACCTCGTTATGAACAGTGCCCGTGCGTCCATGCGCGGTCATCATGCCCTCTTAATTTGTACGAAGAAGAAGCGGTCCAGTCCAGGCTGGCTGCCCCAGTAATCATGGTTATTGATTAGTGGGCGCTATATGATCTACCAGAAAGTTAGCGGTGGAGAGCTCGGGATTTAATTTCGCCGGAATTATTTAGTTAAATTAGAAGTGCACACAAAGTAATCTCTTCACGAGAGTGTTTAGGTTCTATACTGTAAGTCTTAAAGTTCATGTAGGGCGCATTTGACACTCATACCTAATCCGCGCTTTGGACAAAAAAAAGCAAAAGAAAAATTCCCCCAGAGACGCATACGGTTGCCCTCCGGTGTCGTGTAGAAGCTTCTAAGAAGGCAGGGCCTGCTGATTAATTGCTGAAAGTCAAGTGCGCGTGGGACAATTTAATGGCTTCTGGTCGGGTGCGGCTTGGAGACGCCGCATTCCCCCTCCCCTCTCCTTTGTGGGGAGACGGCACAGCCGAGCGAGCATCGCCAGCAGCGTCTTCCGAGAATCGGCGCAGCAAGCTATCGAAGACACGTCGCCGACGGCAAGGAGATAGCGCCACACTCCGGCCAAGCGTAAAACCGTGCAGCAGTGCGGACGCTGGCCTCGGTCAATCAGGAATCGAGTTCGCGAAGTCCCAGGGGCCGGACTCGCTGCGGCCTTGACTGCCGTGTTGCTGGCTACTGTGATTGGGCCGTGCGCAGTGCAGGTGCCCAATCGTCGATGCCTCTCACGCTAGGTGAATTGTAAATTCGGCAATGGCTTAGCCCTCGCGTTTCGCGTTCTCGTTACCGCAACACTGCATGGTTTTGTGCCAGAGGAACCGAGCCTGGGGTCTAGTGGTTTTCCGCCCCTGAACAATACGTTGTTTAGCGCTTGTTTGCGAAGGCAGCGACGCCTTGTAAACGCGTGCTTCTTCGTAGTACGAGCAACCGCGGTTGCGTGCGCGGTCTGACGTGGTCAGGGGCGTTCTTTGTGAAGACTTTTATTCTCTGTGCGCAATTTTGACTCTCCTTGGTCGCAGCAGCGTTAGTCATCGCGGCAGAAAGCTAGCTATAGCAATACCATCTTTCAGATCCAGCACTAAAGTGTCAAGTTTTAATTGTAAGCGACGGCAGTGAAGCGAAGAAATTAATTTACTGAAGAATGTCGATTCAAACTGCGGTCGCTGGTTACAGGCGTCACAATACACGGAGCTATACTCAAGGCTGCTTTTTCCTTCTTTTGTTGCAAGTGTCTGCTGTGTGTCGATGTGTGTTGCTGTGGTTCTTACTGCCTCGCGTGTACGACGACTGCATGCGGTAGATATATACTCTGGCACGCGGCCTTGCATGTTACTATGATGCATTCCATAATTCTATAGCAGTAGATGTGTTTTTATTTGAGAGAAGCGTCATATTTTATTTACACGCAGTTTTTCCTCGATTTCTGTCTGTCCTCTGAACACGGTGTGAGATTTTGATCTAACTTATTATAAATGTTTTTCGTCGATGTTACTTCCTTAGGACAGGACCATGGAGACAGGAAGAAAACTCATCGGCAGCACCGTGTCCGGGACCTGCCAACTTGAGGTGTTATATTAACTGAAAGTTAGGCGTCACACTTTTATGTGTCATCCACTTGTAAACAGCGATGTCGACGCAATTGGTGAATTGCGGGCGCTTCCGTCAGATGAGTACTCTGCTTGTTGTATGCAAGCCTATGCGCCAATAAACACACCATAAGTATCTAGCTTCCATAAGATGGGTTTTTCTATGAGTTTTCTGTTCGGTGCTGTTTGCAAAGCAGATCGCTGGCTGGCTCTTTAAAAGAACGCTGTGCGATGCGCGCGTTATCGCAGACACTTGGAAGTGCTCCGGGAAGTATAGGTTCTGAATGTAACTGCCATTCGTCCCTTCGACTATTCACCGCTGTTGCGTCAACTATCAAAAGATTACGGAAGGCCGCGAGCTGCATGCTCTCTGTCAGCAGGTTTACGTAGTTGGCGAAACTGTCGTTTCATCCGCAAGGAGCGCTAGCTTTCAGAGACCGTACTCTGTAAACTACTATTGATCGCAAATACAGCGTTTTTTGAAGTATTACGGCTTTGCATTAGAATCACTAGTTTGGTATTCGTTAAATGTTTCCTTTTTATACTTTCGCAGCGGCTAAATTCTTTGAGAAAAAAAATTCTTTTCGTAGTTTCTTCATTCTTTGCTCGTAACATTTCAACGGCTCTTCTTTGTGACTTAAGCGTTATCCAGTGGGCAACCTATTTCGTCCCCACCTGTACATTCTTTTTCAAATGACCCGAGGCTTGATTCGTTCAGTGAGCTTTTTTTCCCCCGCTTTCCCGATAAAAAAAAGGAATAAAAGGAGAATGGAGAAAAGAAAATAGGAGGACTGTGGCGCAATAGTTGGGCGCCACGGTGGCAAGTTTACGATGAAAAATGGCCCGCGTCTTGCTTGCGTTGTTCTAGCTTTGCGCGTCAACTGGGTGGAACTCGAGGCAGCGCGGCGGTCGTGCCGCAACCATTTGGCGCGAAACCATTGGCCCCCTCGCCCCCAGCGGTTGCGTGGGTGCGGTGCACAGCGCCGTCGATTTTGACAGACGTCGAGAATGTACGAGGCAGTCGAGTGCAACGCCGTCTCTGGGCGCCATGCTTGTTACCGATTGTGCAAAGCAAGAACCGCCTCTCCTCTCTGCCTCACGCGGTATTGTCTCTCAACTTTTGCCGCCTCAATGGAAGCGAAGCGAATGGTATACCTCTCTCAAAATGCAATTTGAAAGGTATACCCTCGGAGTTTTTTAATTTTTTTTCTTGCGTGTCCGGCATCGGCCTTCGCAGTGGCCCTACTGGTCGTAAATTTTTGTCGTGCATTGACGCTTTGTAATGCTTTGTCATTTTTTCTGATAAATTGTGTGCTCGTTCTGGCTGGCTTTCTATCACGTGGTGAAGATAGGAAACCGGGTTTCGGGCTCAATGAGCTAGTGACTTGCGCCGGTACTATAAATGGTCTGCTCGTTCTTATTTGAACTGTACCGTGTGCTGTGCAATGTCCGGCCACGGTTAAGAACCACAGGTTGTCGACATGAAGCCGCTGTCTCCTCTGCGGCGTCTCTTACATACGTCGTGCTATTTGGGCACGTTAAACCCCAAATACGATATAATGGTTCGCGCGGCTGTTCAGCTGATAAACGGGAGAGGTTGTCCTAAAAGCGTGCCAGGCGATGAGCACGGTTATACAAAGTAGCGGGCAACAGTTTTAATTCGTTTGATTTATTCATTTATTGGCAGCCTAAGGGTAGAACATTACAGACAGGAGCAGGTAAGGTATAAAGTGATCTACATGGACAGCTATAAAACTAAGACATGCAAATAACACGTGCGCTCCGTACTATACAAAAATACCTGTAGTTATGTTATACATTAGTTTGTCCTTAATATACACAGGTATGAAACACGTTTCACAGTGAAGTTGGTAATTACGCAGTGAATTTTCAAGGTACACAGAACAATAAATACGATTATATAAAATATATGAACATGTGTAAGAGGAGGATTTAATTTAACCGCCGCTGTGGCTCAGTGGTTATGGCGCTAGGCTGCTGACCCGAAAGACGCGGGGTCGATCCCGGCCGCGACGGTCGAATTTCGATGGAGGCAAAATTCTAGAGGCCCGTGTACTGTGCGTTGTGAGGGCACGTTAAAGAACCCCAGGGGGCCGAAATTTCCAGAGCCCTTCACTACGGTGTCCCTCATAGCCTGAGTCGCTTTGGGACGTTAAACCCTCATAAACCGATTAATTTAATAGCCCCTCAAATGCCCTTAAAAGAAACCCTCCAGCCAATGGCGTCGACCGATCCTCATGACGACATTGTTGATCCCCTTAGACCTCCTAGCGTGATATCGCAAGATTATAACCGCTGTTTTATCGGATTTACCGGGGCGTCATGAAAATCTGTGGAAGCCATTCGCTGGAAGGTTTCCTATGAGGGCCATCTACTGCTTCGTTCTTGAGTTGTATCTGACATTAGGATGGCATTAACCCGATGGCGTTAAGTGCATTAACTGCATCTGATGGCATTAACTGCAAAAACTGCCGTTCATGATCTGAGATTACCTCCCAAACGAACTCCACCCGATTTATTGCTGTGCCTTCCCGTCAGGCAAAAAAAGTGCAATACGATTCTGTCGATTAAGGCGAATCTGATTATCTTGACCTCGACGCATTGGCGGCAGTGAAGGATCGGAAGGCTTGACTCTAGGAAGGCCTTGAGCATGACTCGGATTTCTTCACTTTTTTTTTCGTGTTTTAAATAGGAAGTGGTTCATTAACACTGAGACTCTTTACTTTCAGCTCGCGTCGCAGAAACCCAATTAAATGTAAAAGCCTGCTGAAGTGCGACCGTTCCCTTCACCGTGCTTAGCAGTTCGGTTCATTGGCTGACCGCAAGGTGGCTTCAATGAACAACTCAGCCTGATAAGAAGCATGCATTTTGCATATATCAGACGCAAGCCCTTTTAAAAGCCCGATTGAATGAAAGTGGACATACGCTTGAAATTTACAGAATTACATAATTCTTTTTTTTACACTGATACACTCTCTGAGATACCTAGCTATGTCTTGTAAAGTTGTAGGAAGAAAAAAATGAAAATATGTATTGATCTTTGAACTTTCACAAAAATGTAGCCCCCGCCGGAAACAGATGCTTTGAAGGAATAGCGTTTGCAAGCTGGCATAGTGTGACAATCGCCGCAAAAAGAAGAATAGGTCAAGCAACACGATTTTTGACGTAGCGGCAGCGTTGTTTGATATGCTAGTATGACACATCTTGGACACATAACGTCTCGTCACTCGGATAGGCGCGGTTCCAGGCCACAGGTGTGGCCTTTCTTCCACCGTTAGACACATCGACGCGGAGGTGGCGTTTTTCCAGCGCAAACTTTCTTAGAACATGAAAAAAAATGGTTCTAAAACTGCTCGACCAAGCGTTCGCGTAGGTTTCTTAACGGACAACTTTTGAATAACAATTATCGGTTCATTTATCATTGGCTAAGTCACGTGACCGCAGCTGGTGCAGGAAAGGGTCAATTGGAAATCAATCGGAGAGGCTTTTGTCTTGTGGTGCACGTAACTGGAAAGATTATGAAGTTGTTGATGGTGATGACGCTGATGGAGATTTTGTATGCCCTCAGGGCCAGGGCATTGTAGAGGGGAGTGGTTACAAAAAAAATAGATTGCACAAACGTATACGGAGCAGCAAAAGTAATTGGTAGTGCAGAAGTAGTTGGCTCTTAGTTACACACAAATGACCTAATGTGCTCTTGAAATGCTGGTGATATGAAATATACTACAGTGCATACAGTGCAACAAATGCAGTACAGCAATCGATACTACAAAAGCAGGCGGCTCCTAGTTATACAATATTATTTAATGCTGTCTTTAATCGCTGGTTACCAGCAACACGAGCGGTTGATGCGGGAAGGTGATTCCGCTCGAGATGTTTGTGGAAGGAACGATTGAAAGAATGCATTGTTTGTGCATAACAGAATTATAACTTTGTTATTATGACCTAATCTTGATGAAATGTATATGGGGGCGGGGGCCGGGGGGGGGGGGGGAGGGTGAGATAAGTTGAAATTCAATGGGCCTTACGGCGAGACGCTGAACATGGCAAGTTCAGGATTGATTTCATTGTAGAAATGCTGCAGTTCGCTTGCAATTAGAGTTTTATGCTGTTTTAGAGATAAAATTTCCCGTGCAGTCAATAGAGAGGAGAGAGAGAGAGCGAGAGAGAGAGAGGGAGAGAGAGAGAATAAGAGAAATTCAGGGATGCTAACCAGGCGCAGAGCCCGCTTTGCTACCATGCACAAGGCAATGAAGAAGTACAAAGAACTAAAAAGGAAAATTAATAATAATAATAATAATAATAATAATAATAATAATAATAATAATAATAATAATAATAATTGGTTTTTGAGGAAATGAAATATCGCAGTATCTGTCTCATATATCGTTGGACACCTGAACCGCGCCGTAAGGGAAGGGATAAAGGAGGGAGTGAAAGAAGAAAGGAAGAAGAGGTGCCGTAGTGGAGGGCTCCGGAATAATTTCGACCACCTGGGGATCTTTAACGTGCACTGACCTCGCACAGCACACGGGCGCCTTAGCGTTTTTCCTCCATAAAAAACGGCCGTGGCTTAACTTGGTTAAGCCTGGTGATTGCGAAGCAATAGTGTGTTATTCTCGGATCAGCTGGTAGTATGGCTGGTGGTAGTCTTGGGTTATGCTAGTGTTACGGCTTACAGTGAATCATCTAAGAGGAAGTCATCCGTCGAATCCGTGTATGCCGACAAACATTTCCCTCACCAGCGTGCCCATTACAAAATCTTCCAGTATCGATTGGCCGACGGTGCGGTAACACTCCATTTTCTCCGCGTCGTAAGATATGCCCACTCGGTGCTTGCAGTAGCGTTCGTTAAAGTACGGTAGCGTTACGCCGTAATAAATGTTGGGGTTATTGTCCCCGTCCAAAATGCGATACAGTTTGTTGTACGTCTCCTCGTCGTCTTCACGATGCATTAGCGGTAGCTTGTATGTTTCGGCCACGTTGTAGATGGCCAAGTTGTCTGCATAACACCCCCATCGTTCGTCGGTCATCTTAAGTTTGCCCCACTTGTGCATCTGCGTGTCCGGCGTGTCGCTGGTTGCCCCGGGGTCCGGCGGTAGAACTGTCTTGCGTCTTACAATGTCGTTCTTGTAGCGCGGTAGCGCCGTAGCGCCCCGTAGCGCCCCTGGTGACCGTAGCGTAGGTGACTCTGACCGTAGCGCCCCTGGTGAGAGGAGCGGGAGTTAGGCCGCCGTTGGTGGCTACCGCCTCGCCTCGCGACGGCGTGAGATGGGGCCCCGTTTTTACACAGCTGGTGTGACGTCACACCGACCGTAGCGCCCCTGGTGAGAGGAGCGGGAGTTAGGCCGCCGTTGGTGGCTACCGCCTCGCCTCGCGACGGCGTGAGATGGGGCCCCGTTTTTACACAGCTGGTGTGACGTCACTCTAGGTCACGTGGTGTGACGTCACGCAGCGAGGTCACGCTAAAGGTCAATGGTGCCTACCACCGCCTCGCCACGGAACGGGCTGAAGTGCGACCTAAAGTAGTATTGCTTCGCAATAAAAATTCCGGACATCCCGTTCATGGGAAGTGACCGTGCACATTTGTTCCTCGTGATGACTAAAAGCGAGCAGCAAAGTGTTAATGCCCAAGGTTTGTATATAGGCGGCCGCAACTCAACTATCCGGTTTTTTAAAACACGCAGGGCTTATCAAGTTCTCTCGAAGGGAGGACAGCTGCACTCGAAGCTATTGTTCACTCAAGACTTTGAAGCACTGGGCCGAGGGTATCCTGGATTTGCCTAGCGCTTTTAGCTATTCGAGACTGTTGCTTATCTAACAGTGCTCGAACGGTGTTAACCAGTGATCGCAGCATCGTTCAGTCGGTAAAATTGCACTCTACACTAGAAGCATAAGTCAGGAATCCTTTAATTTTAGCTTAATTTCCCTGAGAGCGAATGCATAACTATACCACACGTCACAAGAGATTTTCATAGGAATGAATACGGCAACAGTATATTTCTTCGTTGTTTCGCAGCGACATAATGATTTACCGGTGTAATAAGGGAGTAATTACTCATTGGCATCCACCCAAGCGTAGCCATACGGCTACAAAGGAAAGCTATACAGCTTTCTCAGAAACTTCGCAGTTAAAGAAGACGTAATTATCTCTAACGGCGAAGTTTCTGAGAAAGCTGTATAACTTCCCTTTGTAGCCGTATGGCTACGCTTGGGTGGATGCCAATGAGCAATTACTCCCTTATTACATATCTACTCCACCTTAAGGGAATCACCTAAACATTTGATTTTACGGTGGTGCCATCAACGAAGTTCATGTAGTGTCAATCGAACTGGTGCTTTATTACCGACACATCTGCGTTATTAACCGTGTGCTGCCACCTAGAAGGGCTTTGAAGCTTCCATATGCGCGGTAAATGACTGGTCAACCATAACGCGAATAGCGCCCCACCCTGACGTTTTCTGGCACGCAAAAATCACGTTGCGGCTGCCAGGCGCGTAGCAACAAGGTGTGGTGTTCGACCCAGCCTCCGCTTTCTGCAGGTATACAAAGGAGCCCGGGCAGCGACATTGATGGAATGCCCTTTCTTGACCGCGGCCGGAGGGTTGGATTTATCCACTCTCTCGGCATTCCGAGGTGCTAACGGGGTTCTTGCCCGTGGCGTGTCGTCACTGCGGGCGCAGAGAGGCCGGCGCAGCTGACGCTCTGGAGCCTTGGCACCGGCTGCCGCACCCTTGGCCCATCTCTTCGGCAATGACACGGGCGACCGTGGCCGGCCTATATAGGACGCATTCCGAGATGTCTATTCCTGCCTCGAAATGGGAAGAAAGAAATAATAAAATATATACACGCGATGTCGCAAGGTGGCAGCGAGTGTGGATAGGAAGATAATGGCCATCTCCCCCCCCCCTCTCCCTCTTCTTTTTTTTTCCTGTCTCGGCTGGTTCCTGCAGGGTGCGACGAAAGAAAGCACCACGTCAAGAGCGCAATAAGGGCTTCATCTATGAGATGTGCGCGGCAAGTGGCGCTGCGTTCGTACTCGCGGACATCTTTCTTTTGCTCAGCTGGCAATCGTAAGGGGGGATGCATGTTCAAAATTTGAGTTCGGGCTACTGATCCGGTGGTGGTGGTGGTGGTAGTCGTTGTTTATTAAAATAATAGTAAAAAGGAAGGAAAAGATTTTTGCTAGCCCTGGCATCTGCCATCGATACTGAAGCACCTGAGCTGGGGCAGCGGAAATAAAGGATAGCAGGCAGAATGGAGAAATGAAATGAAAGAGGTGAGGGGACAGGACGAGAGGATAGGGGGGGAAGTAATATGTACAAACTATTTACACAATAAGAAATGTGTCCAGGTTGTGCGCGTGATTAGTTCATTTTAGAGGAATTTAATCACACACGCGCACAGCACTGTGTTGATCCGGAGTTCCCGGGTTCGAACCCGACCGCGGCGGCTGCGTTTTTATGGAGGAAAAACGCTAAGGCGCCCGTGTGCTGTGCGATGTCAGTGCACGTTAAAGATCCCCAGGTGGTCGAAATTATTCCGGAGCCCTCCACTACGGCACCTATTCTTCCTTTCTTCTTTCACTCGCTCCTTTATCCCTTCCCTTACGGCGCGGTTCAGGTGTCCAACGATATATGAGACAGATACTGCGCCATTTCCTTTCCCCCAAAACCAATTATTATTATTATTAATATTAATAGTCGGCGGTTTATAACGAATATTTGCTAGAGCAGCCTAAAGTACGAATCAGTGTTTTCTTGTGCGACTCGTCCCTTGGCGCTGCGTATCCGAATGTGTCACCGAATAAGCATTGCTGGCGATGCTACGAATGTTATATACAGAGACGGTCGCCGTGCTTGCGACAAGAAACTTGGGCAGTAATTAAAAAGCGTAAAACGGGCCAATTTTGTTTACATGCAGCCTTTCTTTTTATATGTGAAGGTAGATATATCAAAGCACATGTGCGGCAGGCCCCCCGCATACGTGATGGCTGTTTTTCACTGTGTCCGTGCACTTTCATGACCACCAATATTTTGAGAGAGAATCGGAGAAAAACTCGAGGGGACACTTAAGCTTCGCTTTAAAAGTATGAAGCGATAGCGTTAATGGGTTAATGCCCATACCAGGTTTTCAGGGAAGACTTTAAGTAATTTTCAAAAATAGGCTCTTTGAGGTAAAAATATGGCCTTTGCGGTATGGTATTACCAGCGCTGGAGGACACCAAAAAACCGGTGAATCGCCTTACCTAGTAAGCTGGTTTACTAGTTTCTAATAAACTTTTTAATTATCACAGGCAACTGTTGCAATTTGAGATTTGCAGCAGGTCGTGTGGAATAGCCAATCAGTTTCTCGACCTTCCAAAAACATGATTACCCTCGGCGCTCTTGCCCGACAAACTCTGGCTACATTGTGCCAAAATACATGCCCTTCGAAAAGCATGGAGGCAAGACAACCTTTCCAGTGCAAGTAAGGTCGAAATAGACAAGCGTTGTCGAGGCACAGCGCCTAAGGTAATCGCATTTTCGAAATTCTAAAAACTAACATGGCTATTACTAACAACCGGCTGCATATCTCTAATTGCAACCAGGTGTCTAACTCTAACGGTTAAAAGTTAATTATTAGGAATTGGTTAACCAGATCCCTAGTTAAAACGATTCCCCGGTTTTCCGGTGTCCGCCAGCACTGGTAATACTATGCCGCAAAAGCCATATTTCTACCTCAGAAAGCTTATTTTTACACCTTACTTCAAATCTTTCCTAAAACACCTGATATATGCGGAATTGGTCATTCTGTACTTTGACATTCTTAGATCCAATAGGTGTCTTCATACCACTCCTGGCACAATGCTGCATCGGTTAGCGCTACGCCACTGGCCTGCGATAGCAGGTGCCACCATCGGTGGGGCTTGTAAGACCCACGTTGCAATTCCCGATGCAACCTCTCGCGACCATGTCACCTGCCGCGGTGGGCAGTTTGTCCATAATCCGGTGGGCCTGCAAGTTGTGATGACGTCACAAAGTCACATGACCTGTGTGGCCCACCTGCCACCTAGGTTGCTTCTCTAGAGATTTTTTTAGGATTTTTCGCGCACGGCCAACGACACTTACGACGGTGCCGGCTTTTTGGCGACACGGGACACTTAACGCTATCGCGTTAAAAACGTGCGGTTCCTCCTCTACCAAGAAAAAAAGAAAAACTGGGAATGCTTTTACGCCGTGGTGTGCAATGTGTCACAGCGAAAACTGTGCTATAATTGGCGGCGGGAATTACCACTTTCTTGCAACCGTTCTGTGTGAGCGAGACAGGACTGTGCTTAAGCTGTGGGCTAGCGAATATACGCTCAGCGGCAAGGTCTGGGAAACTTGGTTGACCATATGAAAAAGTTTCGACAGGACCACCACCACTTTGGCGCGATGTAGTGGTTAGAGAAAGCCGAGAAATCTAGACATCACAGATGCATTAACACATGTGTTTAGGGAGGCGCGGAAGCTGTGTAAGTGGGCCGCCCGTGGTTTTTAGCGAGGAATATGCTTCATGACGCAACAAATACGAAAATTAAACATGCTTTGCAGGAAAAAAAAGCTAAAGAGATGACAAGTCGTCGTCATTATCTAACAAAATCGCATCTGAAGTGTTCGCTGCAAATTATTTCAGCGAGGACTTTACGATTCAAGGGCAACTGGAGAGGTTGTAGAATTCGATGAGTTTAAAGGCGTCGAATGTGTGAACTATGCAGACAAAGCATGCGAAATCTTTTTGCGCTAGCATTTGCAATGGTGACGTAATCGACGACTAAAGCGGCGTCGACGTTCAGGTTTCTCTGCAGAGCTCAGCGACGGGCAGATGCCGCAATGATGACGTCACATACGGCGGCGCTAAGTTTCCAGCGAAGAAGCGGTTGTTTCAAGGAAGAAAACGAATGCCGTCGAAGGTAGAGGATGCAAGGAGAAAGAGCCCAAACGAGGTTGACGAGCTTCTGGCTACATTGTACATTCTGCATTGTACATTGGCTACATTCTGGCTACATGGCATTGTAGCAGTGGCAAGAATCACAAGCAGAATATGTAGCGAGGTAAAACTGAACACAGATACACTGACCTGGAAAGCGAAATACATTGGATTTTTATAGGGAACAGGAGGTGAAAGCGCGATAATAGTATTTAAACACAACTTGGCTACCGACGGATATTTAAGACCTTCCCTTTTTAGCTACAACTTTTCTTATATAGTGCGAATCCGAGAAGTAGGAAAAAAAAAAAGCCACAACGTCGTGCTCTAGGACGACGAATTTCCTCGATATTACAGCAAGAAGGCGCATTCGAACTGTTTTCTTAATACTGTTTGAATGATGGAAGACAATGGCGCAGCATATGGAGGCACGGCATTTATTTACACCTTCCTCCGAGAAAACTGGCACATTAGAATGAAAACGGGTCAGCTGGCTCGGTTCGCCTCTTTTCCGGGTATATAAAAGAGCGAAAGATTTTTTTTCAATGCCAACGCTGTTTTCGGAGCTCTAAACGCAGCTTTGACGTGCGATGCCAAAAGAAACCTGCGACCTTTGACAGAACACAACACTCGTAGCAGACATATAGCGCTTTCTTTTTTTTATCGATCGTGTCGAGTTTCTTTTTAATGGAAGAGGCATCGTGCGAGGCTTCTTTTCGGACAAGACAGGTTGAATACGACCCAGAGTGAAGGCCTCTGGCAACACTCACGTATTTCACAATCGCTGCATATAGCATAGTATTGTCGACGTTATCACTAGAAGCCGTTTTTTGCCCCTATCTTTCCTTCTTTTCGTCCCCGGCATATTCCTTTTTGCAAATCGGGTGCATCCAAGCAGCCCGGGGCAGTAATCGATGGCCGTGCGCGGCTGCCGATAAGGCAGGCCGCCCTCGTATCTCGGCATGCACTTGTGCAGGGGGCTGGAGCAACACAATAGGATTCGGTCCGCCATATGTCGCCGCACATAAGGCTGAAAAGGGGGCGGCGGATGTTTCCTATAAAGAGGGATCTTGGGCTAGAGGAGAGCTTTTGTAGGCGCCGGCCTGCAAGGCTCCTCGCTGCTTTCTGAGATGCAGGGCGCGGCTGGATCCCTCATCCGCTATGTGACGCCATTCTGCGTCTCGATTTGTGTGCCGTCGTATTGCGAGTGACGTCATAACGACCGGCGGCACCGCGTAGTTCGTCCGAAACTGACCGGCGGACTTGCGTTGACTGAGCCGCAGCGTCGAATGTCTTGGGCTGCTCGGAGAGCTTCTTAGCCTTTACCCCGAGACTGAGAAATGGCCCTGCGATGGAACGACGGGAAACGCGATCCTCTCAATTATTTGAGTTTCCTCTCTTAATTTCTTCTCCCTGTTTTCATTCTTGAAGACATCTGTCTTTCTCATCCGTGAATAATTGATGTCCTGTCAGCTGTCTGACCAGCATTCTTGGAAGAGCGGGCTGACAGAGAAGACCATTTGAAGTCTAGCCGGTGCAAACTAATCGCTGCGCCTTCCCTGCGATGCCGGTGCGCGCAGGGCTGGAAGAAAGGGGAGAAAGCAGGAAGAAAAAAAGTGAAGAAGAAAAGAGACACCCGAGCATCGCAAGCCGTCTCGAACGGACTAATTTATTTACCGGAAAGACGAAGAGGAGCTCCTCTGGCTCCCGAAACGGCGGCATCCGCAGCAGCTCCGTCACGGGCGAAGAACAGCCCGAGGCGTCTGGGGAAAGTGAATAATGAGCGAGGAAAGAGGGGCGAAAACTGACGCGCTCTCTCACACACGTACACCAGGCGTGGCTTTCTGCGGCGCAAAACACGTTGCGCTGCTTGCGGGGCACGGAACGCTGACAGGCATCCACCGGCGAAAAGGCGTCCCCAAAGGGTGCCGCGGCTAGAAGAAAAAGAAAAAGGAAAAAAAAAGAAGAGGAGCCGTGCTTCCTTCCAGAGGCTGAGTGAAGGTAGAAAGGAGAGTGACAGAAGCCGCGACAGACGAGTGAGCCGGCTTTATCCTGCCCGGAGAGGTGCATCCTCTTCCTTCTCCCGTGGCTGTCCTCCCGAAAGTCAATGTTGACCCTCTTGTCTGATCGCCCTTGCGCCTCCGAACTGAATGGCCCCTCGTAAGCGGGAATGGCCAGCGCCCGGGTGTCGTCGCGCCTCTCAAAGGAGGAGCCGGATCTCGGTGTGCTGCGCGCCCTGGCGGCAAAGAAGGGACGCTGTCAGGCGACAGCCATCCAGCGCACTTTGATAGCTTGCGTTCTCCGGAGGAGGCGTGTGCGATGTGCTGTGCGATCCCCCGAGTAAGTTATTTAGGCCGCTTCGCCGGTAAAGACGCCTTCCTGGGGCCGCCTGCACGACTTGTCACGGCCGTGCAGTGCTGAGAGGGAGTGACGCCGATGCTGCTAGCCGAGCTGAATGGAGTCCAACATCAAACTAAACGAGCATGAACGGAGAGGTGTCAGGTGTCTTCGCGCATCAGCTTTTGTGAATGCGCAGCAGTATCTTTCGCCTTGAGTGGGGATAAGTTATGAAAGCCTCAGCCCGCGTATGGGACGTCACTTCACTGAACAGCAATTAGTGTGTCTCAATCGTCTGATGGAATCTGTCTCCACCTTACCTGAAAAAGATAGGTGTCAACGCCACTAATGTGTGGTCGGTTAGGCATTGTTGAAAGTGTCGCAGTGTCTACTGTTCGTTTACCGCTAGCGACTGTCGCGACTGAAAAAGGAAATATTGACGTTGACAACTGTGCGACGAACTTGAAGTAGTTAAGCAGTAAACCTTCGTCGTTGGGCAGCAACAGTAGCATAAGCGGTGTGCGTAAGTACAGCAGACGACATTGTTATTAAATTGCGCTTTTATTCGCCACTGCCAACGATGGAGATTCGGTACAATCACCGCCAATATTTCCTGCTGAATGCGTTGAACGGAACTTTCTTGAAGCGCGTAGGTACGTGGTGAGGCAGTGAGTCGGACGGTTTGTTTCGTTTCCAGAGTGCCGAGCATTGGCATTATGTCTTTACAGCAGCGAATGCTGCAACTCGCGTTGATTTTCTACATTTCATGAAATTGGCTGTGATACAGCATTATGCTTGAAACACCACACCTTATTTTGTTTGAAACAGTTCTCGTGAACTAGTAATTTGCGGGTGCTAGGAAAGTGACCGACAATGGCGAACTGGTTACAAACATACCGGGAGTTGTTTTGTCTTGACATATTTTTGTTTAACAAATCCTCAGAGATACATCGGTGTGGTCTGTGCAGGTGGATCGCACAGTGAGGCGGACATTACGTGCGCGATGGAGTTCAGTTGAAATACTCTTAACTAATCAACTTTTTCTTTATTGATCTGAGGCGCGCAAGATTACATGGCAAAACTGAACGATGACAACATTGAAGTTTAGCCAGTTTTAACATTTTCTGAGTCGGCATTGCGGGTCGAAATACCAAGCGTCAAAAATACTCTTTCGAATGCTCGTAGAGTTGGCTTTCCCGCATTACGCATTGGTGGAATGGCGTCGCCTGAAATTTTCAATGCAGAAAATTCGGAAGAAGTCTGCGTATTTTCAGATGTAGAAGAAGTTAACGAGATTCGGGCGAGCATACCGCGCACAGTGACAACATTTTATAAATAGGGAACGCAGGAAAGCCAACCCAACGAGCTTCTAATATCCTATTCTTGATGCTAAATATTTCGACCCACAAAGCGGGTTCAGAAAACTTAATAACTGGCCTCGCCTCGATGTTGACGACTTTTAATTTCCGACTATAATCTTGGGCCCTAAAGCCAAAAGCTAAAAAATTTATCAGTTATTTTAAGTTATAGTATTTTAATTGAACTGTGTCTCATGCGTCATGTCCGCCTAGCTGTACATTTCATATTCCCATAGCGCACCGATGTAACTCTCACGGTTTTAAGAGTAAAAATCTGTAAAGGTTAGAAAACGATACCCGGTATATTAAAGCGAAAGCTCTTCTCCTTGGAGCACAACTTCCGATTTCGATGTGGATGAGACAATGACCTTCAATGCCTCACAAGGTCAAACCGAACTTAACTGCGTGGTGGTAGGGCCCAAGCTATGGTAGTATAACCATGTTATCATGACTGTGATCGCTGGGTACCTGACCTTGACCTTAATATTTGATCTGAGACAGTGGACAACACATCGACAATGACCTTCAACACCTCACAAGGTCAAACCGAACTTAACTGCGCGGTGGTATGGCCCAAGCTAAGGTAGTATGACCACGTGATCATATGACCATGACTATTGGGTACCTGACCTTGACCTTGATATTTGATTTCAGACAGTGGGCATCACGTGGTTATGACGTCAGTGTGTCACGTGATGCGGGCTGATGTATAAAAACCCGCATCCAGCGGCTGTGCTGTCACTGTTGCTACGCATAAGGAGCGCGCTGGTCCGCCTAGGGCTACGTTGTATCGGAGACGTCAAGCTTAGTCAAGCGTCAGCAAGACGGCGATGAAGCCTTTGATGTGCAGTAATAAAACATTCAAAACCAAGCGTGCCGTACCTCACCATGCTTAACAGAGCTTGCGCTCGTGTAACTAGGCTCAAGCCACGTTGAACCCCAGCCATTTTCTTTTACAGTAGTGACGGGTGCAGTGTTGCCTGGCCGCGGAGGATGAAAGCCGCGCGTCCTTCGATTGAGCCGGTGCGAATCAGGGAGTCTCCTTTTTGTCATGAATGACGTGTAAGGTGGAGGTGGAGGGATATTTCCGTGTCTGGAAACCGCCACGTAATCACGGCGAATCGATTTAATTGGCATTCAGTGTGACATGCGTGGTAGTACAGTTGTTGGCGTGTTACGGTGATGCACGGCCTTCTCTTAAATGAGTGCAGCCAGAAATATGAAGGAGTGTATACATTTTTACTCACAGGAAAAACAGAAGAGACAAACGTATACTTTTTTTGGAGAGGAATGTACGAAAGTGGATGATAGGAAAAAAAGGAGTGGAATGAACAGCGGGCAGCGCAGCGAGGCATGGAAAGGGAAATAAATGGGAATAAAGAAAGAGAGCGGGACCGGGTGAGGAAAGAAACTCTCGTTAATGATAGAATGTACAAGAGGAATGTAACAGGGATTGCACACGTAATGCGGATAAGGAATTACCAATGATAATAATAATAATTGGTTTTTGGGGGAAAGGAAATGGCGCAGTATCTGTCTCATATATCGTTGGACACCTGAACCGCGCCGTAAGGGAAGGGTAAAGGAGGGAGTGAAAGAAGAAAGGAAGATAGAGGTGCCGTAGTGGAGGGCTCCGGAATAATTTCGACCACCTGGGGATCTTTAACGTGCACTGACATCGCATAGCACAAGGCGCCTTAGCGTTTTTCCTCCATAAAAACGCAACCGCCGCGGTCGGGTTCGAGCCCGGGAACTCCGGATCAGTAGTCGAGCGCCCTAACCACTGAGCCTCCGCGGCGGGGCCATGACCAATGGTGCCAAGTTAATTTTAAGAGAAGCCAAACGTGGCGGTTGGTGGCACAGTCACAGGTGGGCAGGTGAGCTTAGCAAGTTTTTAGGGTGAGGGTTAATGAAAGATCAGTGCGAAAAGTTCTTGTCCTGCAGTAGAGGGGAGGCGGAGGCACATTTTTTAAATGTATGTCTCACTATATCTTTCCCGCACTGGGCGTGACTGAAATGATTCTGATGATTCTTTTTCTAGTGAAAAAGATGAAGGCTCGACCATGCATGATTTCTCCGAAACAATTCCTTGGAAGTCTTTTCAGTTAGGCACCTCGATTCGCACCCACACAAACTTTTTACGGAGGCAAGTGCATGCGGGGGGAGGGAGAAGAGCGACCTTCTTTAGCGTCAGTTGATTTTAAGGTTCAAGTTGCTGTTTGGCACCTGGAGGCAAGTTGTGAAGGAGAGCTGTGCCCGTCACCATTGCGCCGAGAACTGACGCAGTGACTGAAGGAAGCAAGAATAGGAATGACGTTTATTTCTGTGTTGGGATGTTTCTGGGACATGCATGTTGGCTTCGATTTTTAATTCTCGCTCTTCATAGCACACTCCTCGTGGTTTACGGGGGGGGGGGGGGGGGGGGAGTGTTAGTGAACCTCGCATGTAGCTCGCTCGCTCACAAATTTTATTAGTGCCATAGCACTATTCCGATTGGTAAACCCAGAGCAAGATCTTGCGATGTTTGCACGCTTTGGTGCCGAGGGAAATATCTGCGACGAGGATTCGAACCCGCGGCGGAGCGAACAGGTCAGCTTCGCTGGCCACTGCGCGAGAGCACTAGGCTATGGCCGCAGCCGAACACGCCTTGCGTTAACCTACAACACACTCTCGCGCTCTGCATTGCACATCGTCGTCTTCATCAACTAATACCGCTATCAATCTAATATTCCCGCCTCGAGCTACGTGGCGGCAGTGACAGAGAGATGTGTGCTGCATGCGTTGTCGTAGACAACGCTGTGGCAGAAACGCGGCACCGGAGAGTAGGCCACCGGCGTACAATTGGTAAATTAGCATTGACGATGAAAAAGTTTAAGACGCGCATAACTGCCTCCCTGGGTCAATTAACCGCCTGTGTCTTGGCCACTCTCCCGTAGTGGGTATGTGCCAGCAACGTCTGAGGCCTTCCTTCCTTCCTTCCTTCCTTCCTTCCTTCCTTCCTTTCATTCCTTCCTTCCTTCCTTCCTTCCTTCCTTCCTTCCCTCCCTCCCTCCTTCCTTCCTTCCTTCCTTCCTTCCTTCCTTCCTTCCTTCCTTCCTTCCTTCCTTCCTTCCTTCCTTCCTTCCTTCCTCCCTCCCTCCCTCCCTTCCTTCCTTCCTTCCTTCCTTCCTCCCTCCCTCCCTCCCTCCCTCCCTCCCTCCCTCCCTTCCTTCCTTCCTTCCTTCCTTCCTTCCTTCCTTCCTTCCTTCCTTCCTTCCTTCCTTCCTTCCTTCCTTCCCTCCCTCCCTCCCTCCCTCCCTCCCTCCTTCCTTCCTTCCTTCCTTCCTTCCTCCCTTCCTCCCTCCCTCCCTTCCTTCCTTCCTTCCTTCCTTCCTTCCTTCCTTCCTTCCTTCCTTCCTTCCTTCCTTCCTTCCTTCCTTCCTTCCTTCCTTCCTTCCTTTCATTCCTTCCTTCCTTCCTTCCCTCCCTCCCTCCTTCCTTCCTTCCCTGGGTCAGTGGACACCTCACTCGCGCTTTCAGGTACGTGGAGGTGGTGTCCCCCTGCAAAAAACTGTGCTTTCGCATATTTCGTGCTTAGCAGTGCTAAACCGCCAGTCATTTTTTCGCTTGAGCCCAAAGCCACAACAGCCCAGCCACCGTAACATCGTCGTTGATGGAAAAAGAGAACTGAAGAACTGACACGACAACCTCGACAAGATGCGGCGTCAAAGATGCGCCTCACGCGCAACGCTCGCAAGCCTCAGGACACAGACGGGCGTCCGCGGCATACGGAATGAATCTCCGACACCCGCCTGACGCGTCTGAGGCTATTGCCGGCCCCGCATCGACTGCCATTTCATTTACAAATGTCAGTTCGCTATTCCAATTTCCAACAGCGCCTTCTTTGGGCTCATATAACTGATGCATTATGTGACGCTTTTATTCTTCACCGACTGGCCATTTCTCACGCTGACGTATTCGCACGGCCGACGAGGTCGGACCGCTCCAGCTGTCTCTGTTGAAATTTCGGAGAAGGTATGGGGGTTTTGACGTCTTGAAGTCCTGAAGCTTCACGTGGGTTGCGAGGGGCGCCGTTGTGGAGGACTTCAGATTAATTTTGACCACCCGCGGTTCTTAGGGGCTTTCTGCGGCGAGAGCCGTTACTGGCGCCCACCCTGAGTCGTTGTGTAACTTTCTTAGTTTCTGGCACTTCTCCAAGCCAATTGAAGCTGTTTCAATCTAATCCAAGGTGCCGATAGGCAACAACAAGTAGAGCAAGGAGAAGAGAAAAGCGGGTAAAATGGAGGAATGCCGCTGTGGAGAGAGAAATGGACATGACTGCTGTTGCCGAGTGTTTGCACTAAGTTGTAGCCTAGTTTAGCCAGTAACTTTTTGCATGTCGCCTCCATCAAAATGCGGGCGCCGCCACTGGGATTCGATCTCGCGACTTCATGCTCAGGAGAAGAATTAACGCCATTGGGCATTGCGCCGTCGCGGTGGGTATAACATCCTAATTTCGAAGGTAGATGGGGCTAGCTTAATCGCAGTAGAATGGGGCTTTTTGGAAAGATGAAACACTTTGAAGTCGAACGAACGTGCCTAATTGACTTAGTGGTAGCATGTCTGACTCGCAAACAAAGAATCATGGGTTCGATTCCCAATTAAATACTCCGATTTCCTTCTCAGCTCAATGAATTTGCGTTCCATCTTTTTATGCCACAATGCCATTTCAGTCATGCTACGACCTAATAGTTACAATTTAATTCAAATTTTAATAATTTTAATCCGACAGCTCAAATTGCGACGCCACAACTCTCTCGACCAATCCCGAATTAGTGTGACAACGTGCACGGCTTCACCCCAGAAAGTCCGCTCTAACGATGCCGTGACTTATAGCAGCTGTGGCAATTGGATACAGGGCAGGAGGTCGCGAGATCGAATCCCGGCCGCGGTGGCCGCATTCGGAAGTAGACAACGCGGAAAACCACACGTGTGCTATGCAGTGCCAATGCGCATTAAAGAAAATGGCTTCCTCCTTCCCTTTACTCACTATTTCATTCATTCTCTGAGCGGGCAGCTTCTGCACCTTTCCTATCCTCTCTACCCCCTGCCACCCCCTCTCTATCTCTGTCTGTCTCTTCAAGAAACAAAAAGGGAAGTATTTTGACCGCATCAGAATTCTTCAACACGCCTGTTTCGTGTGTTATTCTTCATTGAATCCTAATGTTTTGAGACCAGTTAGCTCGAACTCTATTCGAAACTCATGTTTGGGATCTGACCACTGGAAGGCGGGGAGGTGAGGGCCTTTGCAATTGTCAATGAAGGCGTTTGCAGCAAGCTTCATAGCTTGCTTGCGTAGTGTCACGCAAGATATTACTAATCGTGACAACTGACATCGTATGACTTAAGAGGCCGGAGGTTGTGGCATTAAGTAAAAAAAATTGGCTGGTGGTTTAGCATTGGTAAGTACGAAATATTATGCGAAAGCGAAGTTTCTTGTAGGCGGACACCGCCGCCAAGTACCTGAAAGCGAGATTTAGGTGTCCACTCACTCAGGGAGCCAGTTATGCGCGTCTCATCGTCAATGACAATTTACTCAATGTACGACGGCAGCCTATGCTCCAGTGCCGGGTTTATGCAACAGTGTTGTCAACGCCAACGCCTATTACTATAGTGCTGTGTCTCTGCCGCAACTTTGTCCACGTCGACGCATGCAGCGCATATCTCTCTGCCAGTACCGCCGCATAACTCAAAACACGAATATTACTTTGATGGTAGTATTAGGTGATGAAGACGGCGATGTGCAATGCACAACGCTGTAGTGTGTCACAGTTTAACATGAGGCGCGATAGGCAGCGACGATAGCCTACTGCTGTCTCGCAGTGGCCAGCGGCTGATCTGTAGGCGCCGCTGCTGGTTCGAATTCCTGTCGCGGCAATATTTATTTATTTATCTTTGGTTTGCCCAAGGTCACCCTCAAGGTCAATCCTCACACAAACTGACGAGCCTGTTTGGACTCGTGAAGTATTGCTTTAGGACTAAAAGACCACCGCAGAGTGAAGTTGCGATGAATTAGAGTCCAGGGCGATGAAAATTTGATAGGGACCTAGAAGCAGAAAGAAAACTGGCCGCTGGCTCGAGCGCAAGGCACAGCAGCATTACGCAGCTGTCTGGCATCACATGCCGCCTGTATGTAGGCTGGCTGTCGCACCCACGTGAACCGTCCCCACAAATCGTGTATCACATAGCTCTCTAACAACCTGCGGATTTCAATTGTCATTGTCGATAGGTTAGAAAACCTTATTCATATAAATTCTTACACTTACTCATAGATTGCTTGATAATTCCTTCAAGCAAGGCAGTGTTATTGGAAGGAGAAAACGAAAAGGTGCGAAAAGGAGAGGGGGAGACCCTGACATGGCGAAGTATGGCAACACGTTGAAATTGCGGAGCTGCTTTAACAGCTATCTAGACTCATTAGCACTAATATGCTCCAATATTAGCTATTATAATTCCAAAGTGACAGCGGTTTTGCTTGAGTAGTATGTTGAGTTCGGCGGCGAACCGCGCAAGTTACCCGCTGATAACCGGTAGTCACACATCTAGGTACCCACCAAGAGCGGGCAGTAACACTTTAATCGCTTGGTCGAATCAGAAGCATTCTCTTGGGTGTGCCAGCGCAAAGCATTGTTTACAGCACCGGGCTTCCTTCAGGATTCTCTTCTTTCTGTTAAAGGCGCGCTTTCCCTTTCTTTTTATCTTCAAAGCTTACCCTATTGTCCAAGTCAACGATTACATATTGCATTAATATACCCAGTGTATATAAGCAAGCGCACTTCGAAGAGAATCAGGAGTAATGATTCTGTACCGGTGTCCCTGGAGAGCAGAGAGGGGGGTCTCGAAGGCTTCACACATCGCCAAGCCAGCAACCGCTTGCTCGAAAGAGCTTCTCGCTCCGGTCCTCTTTTGTGCGGCCGAGCCTGTTATCTTTTAAAAATGAAACGCAATTCCCTGAGCGCCGACGGACAACTCCACGCCTCGGTTATCGCTGCAGAGCTGTTTTCGGAAGAGTATAGGAAGTGGAGGGAATTTTAGACTCCTCCGCTGCTTTTGGGCGCCCGCGCCTTTTTTTTTTTCCCCTTCGAGTCCGTGTTTCTTGATACGACTGATGCCTGTCCCGATAAAACGATGCCGAAGGCACTGTGCGGTGTTTACCTTCTGGCGTCGCTCAGCGGCATTGTCGTTGCGTATCCGGACGCGCTGGCAGTTTCTCTTTCTTTTTTTGCTTGTTGGTTTGAGGGAGGATTCCTAAAAGCGGAGACGCTTCGACAGCGTTATTTGCTTGTTTCTTTTTTCCTTTGCACTCTAGTAAACTCGATGAAGGAGGTTTTGCCGTTTCGACGCAGTCCCAGGGCGTAAGGCTGCCTTGTACGACCGTGTGCAGACTACATCAATGGCTGTCCTCTTACTCGCAGTGATAGCACGGGGCGCATCCACTTCGCGCAGCATATCGTTAACGAGCGAACGCGATCCACGCATCGGGCAGGCACTTTGGATGCATGAATTCTCCCCGAACTCCCTCGAAGCTCGTGCAAAGATTACAGATGGCGCTCTTGACGCGAGTGCGCCGTCGTCGACGAGCGCCTCCGCTTAGAGGTTATCGCAGCGTGCGCTATTCGCCTCTGGCGCACCGTGCTGTTATATTTTATCACTCGCCCTTGCGGCGCTGTTTTTTTTTCTTTTTGCTAGAACAACCGAGTGCGCTAAAGCAAAGGGGGAGCAGATAAGTACTGAATCGTGTTGCATCGCTTTGCTGCATTTTCGCGACCCTCAACCCTTGATTCACAAGCATCCCTGACTGACGCGACCCCGTGATTGTTAAGTAACGCGATCGATCACGTTGAAGATATAAGTTTGGTAAGGGAGTAGAGTTGCTCAGAGATTTTGTATCAACAATCAGATAATCCGTTGACGTACAGTGTTAGCGTCATCTAGAAAGCGGTTGTCAACCATAATTTCGGAGCGGCAAATTAAGACATTTAGCGAGTAGACTCGCCAAGGAAATTTCTGCCAAGGTGAACGAATATGCGCTGGAAAAATTCGCAGACAGCGAAAGAACACAACCATCGGACCTCCGGTCCATGATTCGGGGTGAGACCTCTGAAGCCAGGTGCGCACGTATCCACTTCTTAGCAATCCAGCACTATTCCAGACATCCAGATGCTCCGACATGTCCCCACTATGATGACTTCTGAACTTTCACACACACACTATTTTAATGCCTCGCTTCTCAAGCGTCTCGCGCCAAAACGTTCAGTACAATACATTGAGCGTATTGGTGCAATGAATGGCTGGCTCCTACATTTGCATGCTGTTGTACAGCGCGTCCGCAATATACTGGGTTAAACCTGCGGCGTTATAGGGAGCCACAGGCCGCGAGAGACAGGCAGACAGACAGACGGACGGACGGACGGACAGACAGACAGACAGACAGACAGACAGACAGACAGACGGACGGACGGACGGACGGACGGACGGACGGACGGACGGACGGACGGACGGACGGACGGACGGACGGACGGACGGACGGACGGACAGACAGACAGACAGACAGACAGACAGACAGACAGACAGACAGACAGACAGACAGACAGACAGACAGACAGACAGACAGACAGACAGACAGACAGACAGACAGACAGACAGACAGACAGACAGACAGACAGACAGACAGACAGACAGACAGAAGCCGGACGGACGGACGGACGGACGGACGGACGGACGGACGGACGGACGGACGGACGGACGGACGGACGGACGGACGGACGGACGGACGGACGGACGGACGGACGGACGGACGGACGGACGGACGGACGGAGGAGCAGGCAGGCAGGCAGGCAGGCGGGCGGGCAGGCAGGCAGGCAGAGCGCGGTCCCGCACTGCATCAAGTAGGTCATGTCGGGACATGACGTCGGCAGCCCGAGTCACCGCAGCAAGCTGCGATGTCGGGTCTGCAGACGTGAGCAGGACCTCCCAGTCCTCCCAGCTCGAGATGGCGTGCTGTCCCCGCGGGGGAGGGAAAAGTTTTATTTGTTTTGAGAAGGAACTAAAGGGAAATGAACGTTGGCTTTTAAAGATAGGTTACTGCGTTCTACGACAAAGAGGACGTTTTAACTGAAAAGAAGGCTTTATCAAGAAGGTGAAAAAAAAAATTAAACACAGGTATCCCCGCCCCCAGCATGTTTGACAAGCAAACTGCGATGAGTTCAAGAAAGTTTTCTTTCGTGCGGATCCCTGAGGCTTGGCTGCACCACCATTCACTTTCTAACGGTAATATCGGAGTCCTTTTCGTTCTTGCCGTCACGTGTTTGCTCAGCAATAAATGTGTCTTTCGCAGCCGAACAAATACCGGCACAGTCACAAAGAGCCATGCAGTCGATTTTTGTTAAGAACGAAATTCGAATAGAGTTACTCTGTGTCCCTTTAACGGTGTGCCGGTACTGCCTCACCGCCGCCATTATGCTGTCATGCAGAACACGGCGTGTCAGCGCCCCCACTTGCTCCACGGTCGCTCAAGATAGTGGCGACTGAGAGCAGGGCTGCCATTGGAAACGGCGGCCGGACGCCGCTGTGGTGTATGCGCGGGCAACCATTCCCGAAACAGCATGCCGAGGGAACACGTATAGCAGAATTTATTTTGAGGGAAGCGACCGGAGCTATATATCTGAAATGCAGTCCTCCGCTCCTGCGGCGCACTTGGGAAACAATTCCTCCGGAACACACCGCTTGTGAGACGTCCTATATTTTCCAAAGGGGTTCCTGCTGCTGACGTAAAAGTGTTCTGGTGCTTCTTTAAGGTCCCTGGTGATATTTAAGGCTCCTTGAAAGTCTCTAAGGTCCTTTGCATTTGCCGTCAGAGGCGAGACCACGATGAGGCTTTCTGCAAGGAAAATTTGGATTCTTCGAACTCGAGCTGGAGCAGCGTATTTCCATTCATATTGGCGAATTTTGGTGCGTAGTACTTGTGCTTACGAATGCCTGAGGTCCATGTCAACCGAGTAGAGTTCTCTCGATGTGAGTGCTTAAGTTTCGCAGATCCCTATCGCGATTTTTGCACTCAGCTATGCGATCAAAACTAGAGCGTCATGCTGCTGAGCGCGAAATCATAGATTCCACTTTGTGGCCGTGGTAGCCGCCTCTAAATGGTGTCATAATCTGAAAGTTTGGCGCATGTTGCGCTTAGTAGCTGCAGATGCTCTGAAATGGTTAAGATGTGCTTCAGGATGAAGTCTCTGAAAACTGACATTGTTGCTTTGGGAAGTAAAATACCCTTCATCTGATACGATTTTCTTTACCGCGAGAGTTGTGTCCAAAACCGCTTTTGGCATAAAAGAAATTGGGATTTAGCAAGTGTGCCATCTGTGCTCTTGTAATCCAGAGTGGCCTGGGTGTGCGTGGTCTCGGGAGAGGAAGAGGTGTTGTAAACCGCTCCGTTACAAAAATTTCTTTAAGCAAACAGGAATAGGGAAGTTGAGGGGCACTTTACAATATTCTCCGAAAGAAGCCGCCAGTAACCTTGAGACCAGAGAATGCATATGGAAAATATACTTTTTTATTACGAATTTTATTTATTAGAGGAAATTAATTCAGGAATTACTTTAAATATGACATCATTTACAACGACACAGAAGAAAAGACTACCACATGCCGCCGGTGGGATCCAAAAGCACGGCCTCTGCATGTCGCGTACAGTAATCTGCCAATCCGTGTCCTCAAAGACAGTTGGCTTCTTTCTAACAAAATCTTGAGAGAGTTCTCAGACAGTGACTATCTATACAAAATTGAGCAAGGGCTCGTGCTCGCTTCTGCGTGCGTGGCGGCTGTGAATAGTCGCAAGGTTCTCTTCAGGAGAAGCATTGTTGTCGAAAGAAAAGACGCACTCGGCACAGACATCTCGACCTGCGCAGTCTGCCTAATGAAGTGCGCGGAAGCTGAAACTATGCGACGAAAACGAGTGCCAGAAGCGAATTACCAAGACGAGAAGTCAAAAAGCGAAGGCTCAGAAAGCGAGAAACGCACAACCATGATGTGCCCTGATTATTCTCCTTGACAATGATACTCAGCTTCTCACATCCCTTACAAAAATGATCTGTACACAGTCTATAGACTTCTTATAGACTCTATTGCCTCCCTACATATATTTCTTTTTGCCTATTCATGGTCTATAGACTGTCTATAGAAAAAAGTCTACTAAAAGTGTATGGCCATAAATCTGTAGGTTGTCTATAGACTGTCTTTATGATTTGTATCGCCTATAGACTGTTATCTTGGGTTTGTCTATAGGGAGTCTATAGACTTTATAGACAGGAGTCTATGGACAGTCTATAGAGTGTCTAAAGAAAGTTTTGTTAGGGATGTGCGTAAAACAGCGCATTATCCGATTTTCTCTCATGAAGTAGATGTGAATTCCAGAAAAAAACACCAGGAGAGCTGGCCCTGCCCTAGAAGACGACACTGAAGAAGACGACAATGCGCTTCTTTTACATCTGCGCTGGGATGGAGGGGAAAGGTCTGCCCGAATCACGGCTCCTCCCATTTTCTGCTAACACGGCCTGGACATGAGTCACGCTCTACAAAAACTGCCGCCCGCTACTTAAACGGTCTGGCCCAAGCATAATATTTTTCCATGTCCTAGATGGCCCGAGAGAGGCTAGCGCGCCTGCCGGCTCTTCGCGACGAGAGAAACATCATCGACTATTTCCGCGAAACACGGCCACTCGGGAAATTTCGAAATTAAGTTTGATTTTCTTTTATAAACCGGGCTGCGCCAAAGGGTTCCTGACGTTTTCGTTTTGTGGTGTTAGTCTGCCTCTCGACAGTGGATGCGGTGATGTCGACTCGAACGGACGTTATTTTAAAAGCTAGCAATCGATCGAATGAAACGATGTTTGGACGCATCAAGCAGATTTTGAGGAAATTTTGGCGCCCTTCGTTTATTATTGAGGCGATGATTTGAGCACGGTGTTTCGTACCCCTCGGTTGGGTTAATAGTTCCACAAATTCTCCGTCTAGAAGCGTGCGCTTCGAGTGATCTATTAGCACTCATATTCGATATTGCTATCCTGTACTGCTCTTCAGAGCGTTGCAACTTTATTTCAGCGTCGCCGAAAGTATTTCATTTTATACAAAAAAAATTAAAGAGTGATTCGCGAATGCGAAATCATATGAAGAGCGTTAGCTAAGTTGTTTTCACCACCTATGGTTTCGACAAATTCGAATACCAACGTGTACATCACGAAACGGCGAATCGTTCGGTACCACCCGCATCCCTCTGCGACGACTGGTTCGCCTGCCAAGGCACTCAGAAGGTAGCCCCAATTCCGGTTTAGAAAGGTCGTCGGTACAAATCCCTCGCACACACCAGGCTTCAACTCGACTAAAAACTTTTTGCGCCGCATCGTGCCGATTTGTTTGCCACCACTCCAAAACCTCTGCGCCAAACCGGTGGGGCGCAGTTTTGTCACCAATGACGACCCCAAGTGGCACCAGTCTCGGCACCCGCTCAGATTTTACATATATAGCGGAACGCCACCATATGGGGTGAACCGGCCGCCTTGCCAGCCCGACGACTGCTCGCGCGTGGCCACGTGATGGGGGTCACACTTTGCTGACCTGAGATTTCCGGCCGTCATCTTGATATCTCAGACGGACAAAAAACGTCTGAATGCCAGTAGTAAGAGCTAACGCTCTTAAAACATAATAATAATTGGTTTTTTGGGGAAAGGAAATGGCGCAGTATCTGTCTCATATATCATTGGACACCTGAACCGCGCCGTAAAGGAAGGGATAAGGAAGGGAGTGAAAGAAGAAAGGAAGAAGGAGGTGCCGTAGTGGAGGGCTCCGGAATAATTTCGACCACATGGGGATCTTTAACGTGCACTGACATCGCACAGCACACGGGCGCCTTAGTATTTTTCCTCCATAAAAACGCAGCCGCCGCGGTCGGGTTCGAACCCGGGAACTCCGGATCAGTAGTCGAGCGCCCTAACCACTGAGCCACCGCGGCGGGGGACTCTTAAAACAACAGAACAAGAAATAAATATATCGCACTCTGCACCCTCCCTCGCGACAGGCACTGAGAGCGGCAGCCATACATGGCACCCTTTCCTCCTCTCCCCACAGGTGCGTCCATTCCGAGGCCCATGAGATGGCTTACGTGACTGCAGGTAGAACACCCTCGGGATCGCGCGCACGCCGTTCCACTGTTCCTTATGCCCACACGGACAACATTTTCGTTTGGTGAGCAGGCCATCGTGGGAGTTTTCGTATACAATACACCAGACGGCGACAGCGATGCCATTCAACCATAAGAAAGCCCCCCACAATATAAATATCGTTGTAACGAAACAAGAAGAGCCAAGAAAAACAGTGACGCCACGGCGCCGTCGCGCCCGTCTCCCTCTTTTTATGTGAAGGGCCTGGCGCAGTCCCTATTATTCCCAGAATCTCTCCTGAAGTGTTGCTTTTGTCTCTGTCTTTTATAAGTGAAAGCACGCGACGGGAGAAAAGCGAAGCCGTGCTGCGGCTTTGGAAATGCTCTGAATAGCATCGCGTCTCTGAAAGCTGAGTGCTTACGCGGATTTTGCCTCATGAGGATGGGTTCTTGATGAGCGGAACTCAGTATGGCTCTTTTGGAGCTTAGAGCCCCACTTGGAGATTTCAGGAACGCCGTCCTCTATAAAGCCATATTGTAAGGCGGTTGATTGCACGACGTTAATTTTTAGGCCATTTATGTGCTGGCCCGCCTTTAGCTTACACACTTGTTTTGCGCAATTCATCGCAGTTCTGGGGAGGCTTGAACGTAGCTGTCGCTTAAACAAAATAATCAAAAACTTGTGGCCAATTCCGGCTTTTAGTGAGTGTGATATTCTCGTAGGCATAATGCTGCATGCGCACTTTATGGGGGCTCATTTTGCGTCGTCAGGTTACTTATGATGAGCTGTCAGGATTAACTTGTGCTGTGACCCTGATACTGATGCAATGCATATCCAATGGCTTGCATCGACAACAAAAACTTTTCTTGACCATCAGCAGAGTCTTTTTGCATTTCTGCTGACAATGAATCTACACTGAACACGCCTGTGGGAATGTTTGTGTTTGAATCTGCTGTCACGCCACGTTCTTTGGCGTGTGAGTGCGCTCCAGTGAGTGGACAGCTTAGTAAGTCAGAACGATGTGATATTTGGAGCCGCAGCTGCACTGTTGAGGTGTACATGAGAAACCTCGAACAGGTTCGAAGAACCCGGCCTTGTGCTGGCCGAGCTATCGCTACATTTGAGCCACTACATTTGAGCTTGCTACATTTGAGTCATATGCTTCATTAATGTACCGCACGTTTTTCCGCTCGTAAACTTGATGAAATGCGGAATAAAGCCAAAGCTTTATTTGGTAGCTATTGCGTTCACAACAAATTATCTCCAAGAAACTCAAGCATTGGAAGTGGAGCGTTGGGTCTTCTGAACGATCTCCGCAGTAAAGGCAGACTGTTTCCGGTTAAACAGAGCAGAAATTTAATTTTTACAACTCCTTAAAGCTCCTTTGTAGGGGTACCTCGGAGCCACCCTGTTAACTATGCTTCGTGTCAGGAAATGCTCGGTGCAAAAACAAAAAAGATAAGGCGAGTTAAGGATGAGGGATGGGGATCACCAAATGAATGCAGGGTGGAGTCGCTGTGTCGCCGCGATATAGCTAAGCCTAGCGAGGGACCCTCTGCTGCCACTTGCTGTGTCCTCGTTGGTTGCACGTCACGACAGATCCCCAGTAAGTGATAAACGTCCGCTGCTGTGTCGCGGTCAAGGCACGCTTGACATCTTGGGCTAGCGACTTAGTCTTGGAACTGAGGTTAACTGTTGATCTTCAAGCTAAAAAAAAAAGTTGACAACTGCAACGTTTCTGTTGATCCAGTGGCATACTTAACTGTTGGCCTTTTGGTAACGCCTTTCCTGCGTTGATATGCACTTGCTGAAAGATAAAATATTTCTCTGGGTACGCTCCTTTCACAGTCCGCGCCGGGACGTGATATGTTCCTATTGTAGGAAATAAATTGTGTGAAGGTTTCATAACTTCGCTTGGTAAAGTTGGTTCTTGTTTGAACCTGCTTAATTGCAGCGCAGCACACAAGAAAAAAATTCGAAACCTTAATACGTTATTGTATTTAAAGGTCTTTTCCGTTTATTTTTCACATTCAATAAACAATATAGAGTCGTGGATGGGTAATTTTGAGTAGTGTGGCTGCATGTAATTTTAACATTTTTTTTCTTAAAAATCCCGTTACTAGTGTTATCCAACATACCGGGGGAAGTCTTCGAAAAAAAAAAGACTTTCTCTCTTTAACAGAAAGAAAGACATTGGAAGTTCCCACGGAATAAGAATGCTCGACGGCTCCAATGCCAAGAGATTTAAAACATGTTCTTTTCACTGGCTTGTGCTTAAGAAACCATCGTTTTTTCAGGAAGGCATGACTGCATTGCTGACTGTAGTGGCCAACTTAGTCTCAGAATGCTTCGCTTTTGTGTTTGAGCATATCTGTGGCTTACTGATGAGTCCGTTACCCCAGTAGTTAAAATGCCATGTCTACAACACTATACTGGCAGCCGTTGCTCTGCGTGAACTTCTATAATTCAACTAAGTCTTGACTCGGCTTTGTTTATGCTATTGAACGAAAAGAAGCAAGGGGTACTTAGGAAGAAAATATTATCTGTGTTAACAATCGAGAAAAAAGTTTCTTAGCTTTCGCACTGCGCCCTCTGATCTCTGCAGGTGTAGTAATTACCACCACTGTACTGCTGGAGATATACGGAACTGACGAGAGCGGTCAAGCAGCACTCGCGACTGCGGCGCCAGGCGCAGTTTTGGTCACGGCATGCGCGGTCCGTGAATAGAACGCGACGTAGATGTCGAGAGGCGTGCCCGAGAGCCAGCGCCTTGCGGTTTCTCGCGGTTTTCGGCAGCGCTTGCAGATGGCGCCACTGTCTCGGAGGTCGTCGAGAGCGCTGCGCAGTCTTTTGCTTTTTCCGTGGCGGCGGCTGGCAATCAATCTTTCCCTCTCGCAGTAATGAATCGCTCATGATCGGCGCTGCGGCTGATAGCCTCTATGGCGAGCGCGCGGCAGACGCGTAAATAGAGTACAGCTCATCGAAGCTTTGACGTAATAATAACAAAGTAGGCGCTGCCTTCGTGGGCGTGGGAGTAAGAAATACGACGGGATAAGGAAAGGGAAAGATGGAAGGAAGAAACAACGTTATCATCCTTTCTAAAAGACAGTAAGAAGGAAGGAAAGTAAGAAAAAGGTAGAAAAGGTAAACGAAGAAAGAAGGCAATGAAGGGAAGACGGAAATAAAGACAGACAGAAGGAAAGATATAAAGAAAGAAGGAAAGAAAGACAATTTAGCCCGAAAATTTCGCAGCTAAATAGAGTCTTGGAAGATGCGTCGCGTTTGATAGTGTTGCCGCTACAATCGTGGGAAAAAGTATATACCAGAGCATCAACATTATAAAAATCATGTTCGCAATATTAACAACCGCGGACATCGTGGACAACCCTTGGATATGTACTGCCGTGCAAAAGCTACGTTACGTATGTGCAAGTACACAGGTGGAATCTTTGCAAGTGAGGCCACTTGAAGTGGATTCTTGGAAAGGGACCACTTGTAAGAGGGGCCATTAGACAAGAGGGACCACGCGCTATGATGAACGGCTGATATCAAAGGGTTAGGTTGCCGCGAATGTAGCATAACAGGCCTTTTGAATGTGGAACGCGCTTATCGAACGTGAAGCAGGCCACACCGGAAAGAGGTGTTCAAATATACGTCCGCTGGACGCAGTAGATTCAAATTAAAGGCAAGGCAGACGTCGCTACATGTAGGCCTATGGCTATAGTGACGTCCAAGGAATTCCTGTCATCATGCCCGTCGCCCTGATGCTTGCAGCATGTCGGCAATTCGCTGGAAGTTACTATAGCCATGGACCTGCAGCGACGTTCAAAAAATGCCCGTCATGCTGCTTGCTGTATTCTTCACGCTATATTCTTTACTTTCGAGGAGCTGCAAAGATAAGTTCGATCGCCCATTCTTACACTCTACACTCCCACAAATGGCACAACTCGATGCCTCCACTCCCGGTTGCGTGCGGAGAGTGGTTGCAGTGTGCCGCAGTAGGCACACTGTCGCAATAAAAAAAAATGTGGTTCATTCAAGCGACGCGACATACGCCAGCAGTGGTACGCATTCGCGCGGTGCCTTCGCTTCGCACAACAAACAGTCTCGTAATCTGCCACCTCGATCTGATCGTAATTTAAGCATGCTATCACAAGCATTTGCGGCCTCCGCGCTTCTGCACGTACCACTGAAGCGCAGGAATACATGCTACTGGAGATCGAGCGCCCGTACCCGGCACAAGTGGTAATCTGTAATAATGCGTAATATGTGGTAATCCGTAAGAAGTGTTATGCTAGGCTCTCTTTACCAGCAAAGAGGGCAAATAGGATATTCATCATTAAAAATTTTAGATTCTACCTGACAACTATGACAAGAGGCATGTCGAAACTATTTGAGGTCTACGCTGGTACAACAGCGACGACGAGACCGGTGAGCCTGCCGTTGCGAGGATGTGCTCCGCCGCAATCCACGGGAGAGCAACCGGAAAGCCAGAAGCGTGAACGATCCGTTTACGGGTAGACGTTGTTCGTGATGTACTAGGCAAGAACCCAGCCCGCAGCTTTTTCTTCTTGCGAAAGCTCGCGTACATAGAGTTTAAAATCCCGTGGGTTCGAGGTTACCTCTAGCCAAACGGTCTCCGCTCAGCCGTCGCTACACGCCACTCAACTTCGACTGGAGGAAACCGGCTCGCCGCAAAGAAAGCCTCAACCTTCATGAAATGGACTTCATCACACGGCAGACAATCAGATACGCGCCTCGCGTTGGCAGAGAAATAGCCAGGAGTAATTTTGTATTTCGCACACTGCAACCAAACGACACGTGCGGCAAATAGTGCAGTTGGAGGATATGCGCGTAACAGACCAAGCAGTTAATTGCAGGGATCTCGAAGTAAGGAAACGGCAATCATCTCATTCCGGGCAGTGAGTAGACATCCTTGAACTAAAGCTGTAACTATCTTCGTACGCGATGGCAAGACGGGCAAGTTGGTGATACATACTTAAGGAAAAATAGCACAAAAGACGGGGACAAGGGTCTTGTTGTTTTCTTCACTTGTCCCCGTCTTTTGCGCTATTTTTCCTTAATTATCTTCGTAGATGGCAATCTAAAGGAAAGCAACGACAACGAAATCAAGCAGACCGCCTAGCGAAGATAAAATGGTCGGACTTTGAAAAACACTGGTCAGATTCGCCCGACGTTACATTGGGTAAAAAAAAAAATGTTCCGGATACGTCCGACGTACCCTTAGCCACACCGTAAAAAAAAAACAAAAACAAAACCGATCGTATCAGTTTGACGTAGTCCGGAAGAAAATGCACCGGATCCGTCCAACGTACCTTTAGCCACGAAGTTAAAGGAGATGAAATGAACAAAGAAAATACAAAATGCATCTAAGGGTGGTTTTATTCTTCTAGAACTCGGCGCAGTTCTTTTCTACTTGTTCGGTAAAGGTGCGCAGTATGAGAAGGTCTGCTTTCACCGATTTCACAGGTGCGTTTCTGGTGTCCTTTTCTCGATGTTAATACTATTTCTCCTATTCGCAAATTGGTTTTCATGCGAAGGGTGTTCGAATATCGGAACGTCTATGTTATCTTTAAGCTCAAAAAGCTGTTAAAACACACTTATTTTGGAAAAAAAAATAAGCTCGCGAGTGCCTATACTGCACGCACCCTGTATTTATCCGAAATATATACTTTACTGCGGGCCCAACTTCTGAGCTTTTCCTTCGTTGGGTTGCTGGGTGTGGTCGAAGCGCAACCCGAAAGGTAAGCGCAGCCCGAATGAATAACACACGCTCTTAAGTCCTTGTCCATGTCTTATGTTCTGGTCCTTTACATTTGATTCCAGCTTTGCAGCACGAACTTGCCGACCAGCTCACTCTATGGTATCATACATAAAGTAGATAAAGTCGTAGTCTTAACTTCTCGCCTCTCATTTGTGTGACTCCTTCATGGCTTACCGAGTTGATCTTCAACTCATTTTCGTCTTCTCGTCCTATGCTCCTTAACGCTTCACGCTACATTTAAAACAGCGAATTGTGATAGCATTTTGATCATTTGGTCCGCGGAACGACCATGTCGAGTCTCATTTAACTGTGTATAAGTGATTGCAATGCTCAAATTTGTATCCTTCGTAACAAGTTCTTTGAAAGTGAACAGTCGCCCTCTGCTGCATGCCGACGAGCTTAAAGAGCAGCTGCATAAGTTTTAGAAATCGACGAGCTTAAAGGGGTCGAATGTGTGAAGCTTGCAGGTAAAGAATGCGAAGTCGTTTCGGGCTACCATTTAAGATGGTGACGTAATCCCGGAATGAAATCGAGACCGTCATCACGCTTCTCCGCAGCGCGAGCCCCAAGTGGGGGGCACATCATGACGTCATCTAAGACGTACATTTCCAATGCACAAAGTCTTGCTTTCAAAGAAAGAAAACAACACCAAAGAAGGCAAAGGCCTCCGATCATTGTTTGGCAGCATCCAACCTGGGCGGCAGGGTGTGGTTGGCGACAGCGGAAATTTGAAATCTTACTTTCCGTGACGTCACATTGAGCTTCTTCGCACTCTTTTGATGCTATGAGGAGAAGCCTAAAATTTAATCGTCCAATACTCACTATTTTAAATGCTTGCGCAAAAACAGTTGGCACGCTTTACCTGCACCCTGTATAGATTTAAATCCTTGAATAACGCGAAATTCTCAAAAAGGGGTGCGCTTGCTCTTTAAGCTGAGTCGGTCGCCAGTCCCGCCAATGGAAAATTTCAGCAATGTATTAGGCAATGGATTCACACGCGTGACTAGCCATAGAAGGAGGTTTTGGGCTGGTAAAAAGCTATTTTTCGGCTACTTTGAAGGCATGTGCGCTCAGCAAATGAGAATGGTTAAAGTCGCATCGTAGTGCGCCTCTTGAGGACCTTTTCTTTCAAACAGGCACGAATCAGTGCGAATGCATTTTGCGGTGGTGGTAAAACAGATATAAGCAGACTCACGTGCACTTCTATTGTGTGGTGAAGTACTTAGCACTCGCAACCAGGGGTGTGCGAACAGCATTTTTTCAAAACCCAATCTAGTACGAATAGTACAGTTTTGCGAACAAATCGAATACGAATCGTTTATATACTTACGCATATTCACTACTTGTGCGAATATTTGCACTAAACGAATAATTGTGCGAAACAGCGAACCGCTTAGCAGCGTGCTGAGCGCTCTAATGAAGACATATATAGCTTTCAAGAGGCGCGTATACCGCAGCGGTGGTGAAGTGGTTGAGCATCCGCCTCGCATGCGGGAGGTGCGGGGTTCGATCCCCAGAGCCGCCGGGTACCCGCAGGTGATACAATGGGTGAAAGCTTTCCCCTGGTCTGGTGCTCGGCTTATTTACGTTGAAATGCTTGGGAAACGGGTCTTTGACTCCACCTTGAGAAGTCGAAAATATACCTTGTGTCATGGCGCTCTTTGGCCATAGATGCCCTGACGCCAAAAAAATTCATAATCATTTCAAGAGGCGCAATACTGATCTCCTCTACTGGGACGCAACACGAGGTCAGTATATTAACGCTGTTACCGTCTTGTCATACATACAGAAAAAAGAACATTTTGCTACTGATGACGATAGCGAATTGACTAGAGCCACATCTCAGTATATAGGAGGGGTGATAGATACGTTTTCGTCATGTATTCCGAGATCGGCATCGAGGCAGGGTTTGCTAAACCTGCTTAGCACTGCGACATCGCCCAGCATTGGAAGCCGTGTGTATGAGCATTAAGAACGCCGCCACAGGAATGGACCGCGTCGAGGCGCTGAATCCCTCCGTCTCGCGCAGACCGATGAAGGCAGCGTGTTGCGCAGCGCCGAGGTGCACCCTGTTTTTGAACCAGCCGTAGAAGAAAAATTCTTGGTGCCTTATTCAAAACTGAAACCAATTATTCGAAACTGGTTTGGTTTATGGGTGTTTAACCTCCCAAAGCGACTTAGGCTATGAGGGACGCCGTAGTGAAGGGCTCCGGAAATTTAGACCACCTGGGGTTCTTTAACACGCACTGACATCGCACAGTACACGGGCCTCTAGAATTTCGCCTCCATCGAAATGCGACCGCCGCGGTCGGGGATCGAACCCGCGTCTTTCGGGTCAGCAGCCGAGTGCCATAACCACTGAGCCACCGCGGCGGCTCCAATTACTCGAAAGTATTCGGAAACATGGTAACATATTCGATTCGTTTTGAATTATTTTGAATGTGGCCTATTTGATGTATTCAGCAAATCGAATACGATGATATTAGATTCGCCATTCGGAAAATTAGAATACTCGCTCAACGCTAACAATTTTTATGAAATAAGTGATTGCCAGCGTACTGCTAAATGTTCTAGATTTCTTGCTTGAGTTTGACAGTGGGCGAGACTGTCAGCGCTAAATGCGCATCGATGAAATGCGGAAGTGAACTCCTGACAGCAGAGTTTCATTCGTGCGAAAACGACACCGCAAGCCAAACTTTAGAGCAAATAATGTCTACATGGGATATTGTTCAGACAAACATGATGCATCGACATTGTTCTACTGCGACCAACTGGTGACGCGCGATCAGTAGAGCCTTGGACTATGTTTAGCCCAAGCTAGTTAGCACATTGCCAAGGTAGTGGTAGTGCTTTTATTAAAAATAATAGTAAAAAGGAAGGAAAAGATTTTTGCTAGCCCCGGCATCTGCCATCGATACGGAAGCACCTGAGCTGGGGCAGCGGAAATAAAGGACAGCAGGCAGAATGGAGAAATGAAATGAAAGAGGTGAGGGGACAGGAAGAGAGGATATGGGGAGAAGTAATATGTACAAACTATTTACACAATAAGAAATGTGTCCAGGTTGTGCGCGTGATTAGTTCATTTTAGAGGAATTAAATCACACACGCGCACATCACTGTGCTGGTTACAACTTGAGTGGAGCGTCCAGTTATTAATCGTTCAAGGTAGAACTCGCGGAGCGTTCGGTCACTGCGTGTAACTACCTGACGGAGAACAGACGGGACGTCAAGCCCGAGTGTTCGAGGAATGCACAGAGACTCACCAAAGCTCGCTCACGAGTGCGCGCACTGCCCTGCGGCCACAATAGCGACTTGATGGAGTCTGGTAGTATGCCCTGCGCCCTATAGGCCGCGAGCATATCGCGACGAGCATCGGCGAACGCGGAACAGCGAAGGAGCAGGTGTTCTAGTGTTTCCACTGCACCGCATCCGTCACACACATCACTCGTCGCGATTCCGTGATTGCCAAGGTGACGGTTTCGTTTACTGAGTACTGTAAGATTGGATCAGAACATCTGCGGGAGGCAGGCAGGGATTTGCACATTTAAGTGTTGAGCCCTGTTAATCCGTTGTGTGGGCTAGTTTAGAATCAAGTTCAAACCACGTAGTAGTGCCATATTATAGCGAAAGCTGTTATAGCTTTGGTTTAGCCATATAGCTCTGAATTCTATCATGGAATCTACAGCGTGATCCGTAACGCATAGTCTACATAGTTTACCATACGTAAAAGTTCAGTACGGGTAACGTGAAGCGTAAAAAACTGCAATAGAAAAGCAATTCGGTCGTTTTAATTCACTATAACTCTCAAGCGAACCTGCTTCAGGAGCTGGAATTTTGTTACGAATGAAGAAACGTCATGGCCATCGTTCGGCTCTTGAAACTGAAGCCGATACAGCGTGAGAAAAGAAACATAATTGTAAATTATCTGGCGGTCGTATACGCGAATAAGGTCATCGTGATCCACGTGTAATAATGTCTTACACACCATTACAAAGAAGAAAACAGGCATCCATAATTTGGCGTTTGCACTCCTTTAAGTGGATGAGCTGCCCAATACCTTCCGCCTGAATACGGCATGATCGTAGCCGGTCGCTGATTTAGCGTCCGTGCTCGGCGCAAGCCCCTTTTCTGCCAACAGCACCGCGCCACGCTCCAGGCTCTCAGGAGGAAAGAGCTACAGGTGTAATCTTCTTACCACATTCGCGCCGCTGCAGCGCGTAGATTACACATAAGGTCGCCTCGGCATTTCAGCGAACGCGCATGGGAATCATACCATTTGCCAGGGCCTTTCCTTTTTCTGTTTGTGTTGGTAGGTGTTCTCTCGACCTTTTGCTAGGCACGTGGATGTCCCTCGGACCGCCTTTCTCTTACGACCGCCTTACAGTATCCCCATGGCAAGGGTATCTGAGCCCCTCCCCTCCACCCGCGTAAAAAAAAAAAAGACGCTAAGGCGTTTCTTCTACTCGCGAAAGTAGTTCTTGGAGGGGGCGTGTGGACCCACTGCTCTCCTCGCTACCGCTGCTGCTGCTGTGGGATAGAGGAAGGAGTCAGGAGGCAGCCGAACTCAACAGCGGAACGAGGGGCTCGGCAGCAGCGGCGTCTGGGGAAAGAGGGATAGGAGGGCCGGGGGGCAAAAGGCGGCCAGGGAGCGTACATATAGCTCTCGCGCGCCCTTCTTCCCTAGCCGGGCGTCCGGATCATCCGCGGTCGGCGGCGGTGGCTGCTGCTCGAGTGACGAAGGGGGGAAATCAATCTCGGCGCGGGAGCGCTCGGGCGGAAACACGTTTGGGAGTAACGGGAGGGCGGGGATGGGGAGGACGGCGGAGTTGGCGCACTTCTGCTAGCGGCTGCACAAAAGCCTCCGGCGGAAATTCTTCGCCGCCGTCGCCGCCGCTACAGCAGCAGGGAGGGAAGGAGGGAGGGGGGGGGGGGTCGAGGCGGAGGGGATCGATTCCCGACTCAAGGTGCGCGCCGCACACCGCTCATCCGGGCCGCTGCCGGCCGCCCACGCCCTATAGCAGCACTCGTCCTTCGCCTCCTCACGGGGAGCGCCCCCGGCCCTTCTCGTCCCGTACGTCCTACCTGAGAGCAGCGCGCCTACCTGCCTTCCCTTTCTGTGCACGGAGATCCTGAGAGAGAGAGCGGATGAAGAACAACTGGCCTGCACGCACTGTCTTATGCGAGAAGTGCTCAGCTTTTGCGCAGGAAGGTGTAAATGATCGCAGCCAACCCTGAGAGCTGTAGCACCAGTGCTGCACTTTTATTGTCACAGTGCTTTGTCTTTTTTATCGTGATTTTTGGTCATCCGCGCAAATAATCACTACCAAATGGTTCTTCTTACGTCAAAGGTGCAGCAATCTGAGAGTACCAATTATACAGTGTGTTGTGAGCAATAACTGCGCATCTACACTCCGACCTCTTTTATAGCAGTATTTGCGAAATGCCCCTGGAAAACGAGGAGAGAGAGAGAGGTGAACACCCATAAGGCTTACGTTTCAAGTATGCGGACCTCGAATCGGTTAAAAACTCGCGTGAGCTGACCGTCACGCCTCTTGCGGCATTCTGACGAACTTCTTTAGGGTAGTCAAAAGATGGATGATTGTGGTGGAGACAAAAAGTCGGAGGGCACTCCGAATAGCTGACTGCGCGTCTTCTGGCCGGTGCCTCGTCGTGTTGACCCCCACGAACCGGCCGTGTTATACGCGCCTGGATTTTCATTTTGAAGTTTCGCAACCGGAGTTAGTAAAGAATTCTGTCCAATCCTGCTCCGTCTGTAAACAACGAGACGACGCTGCGAAGGCGCGGTGTGAGCTCACTGTGGTCCCTCAGGATTGGTCAGGTTAGCCATTTTGTAGCAGGGCAAATTACGAAGCCTCTAAGATGGATTGTTTGCTTGGAACTGATCAAATTTAGGATGTCTTTCTTTGCGCGTGCGGTGTTAGATTATGAACATGACTTTGAACTGCAAATGTTTGCGGGGTCAAACGCTTGAAATGCTACGTACTACCGATGAGAGTGACGAAGTAATCACAGGAGTACAAATTTTTACCACGCACAGCACATACACAGATAAGACTGTAATCAATCTAAGCTAGTAATTTAATTTGGAATATGTTATCTTATTTTAGCTGCGACAGAGTAGCCATGCGGGCCAGTTTGTGTGCATCGAACATAATGAAACAGCAACAAATGCGTGATCATAAGAAGAGGAAGTAGACAGGACAGCTCTTCTTGTTGGTGTCATTATGATTTGTTATTTATTTAGCTTAACTTTATTGTCCTGCTTATAGGTAAGAAGCGATCGAATATTTCAATCAGTGATCCAAAGCATCGCTATGAATCCACGCTATGAAGTCCTTCGCTGTGCTAGGAAATCCAGGTCTGCTACTGGAACACAAGACGCGCTATGGTCTGCGCGGGTACAGGCGGGGCAATCCGCCGCAGAGTGAGTTGCTTCTGATCCGCCACTGGAACTCAGTATCCGAATCTGTTTTGCCCACCTAAACAAGCTTTTGGGTTCACGGGGCAAAAAAGAAAAAAAAAAGACGTGCTCCAGATTGACGATTGGATTGCGCCGTAAGTTTGTTTGCTGTAGGCAATAAGTGAGTTTTGAAAAAAAAAAAGGAAAAATACTTTTTCATGATATTATCCGAAAAGCCGGCACTGCTTTCATTAGCGACCCCGCCGCGGTGGCTCAGTGGTTAGGGCGCTCGACTACTTATCCGGAGTTCCCGGGTTCGAACCCGACCGCGGCGGCTGCGTTTTTATGGAGGAAAAACGCTAAGGCGCCCATGTGCTGTGCGATGTCAGTGCACGTTAAAGATCCCCAGGTGGTCGAAATTATTCCGGAGCCCTTCACTACGGCACCTCTTCTTCCTTTCTTCTTTCACTCCCTCCTTTATCCCTTCCCTTACGGCGCGGTTCAGGTGTCCAACGATATATGAGACAGATACTGCGCCATTTTCCTTTCCTCCAAAACCAATTATATATATAATTCATTAGCGACAGCGAGTCAGAGGGATTTCAGTTGGAGCTAAAATGTCGGTTGCCGTCATCCGAAACCGGCAGGACACAGGCACGGGCGAGTGCTCCATAATAACAATACCTGCCGGGAGAATTCAGTGAACGGGAGGCATCCGCCGAAGGGTGTTTGCTCACTGGAAGAGAATGTTGAGTTCAAGCGCAAGCTTGCCGAGACCCAACGGCAGATCACTGCGAAGCAGACAGAAGAACAGCGACCTGCAGCACGAGTAACAAGTGTTTGATGATTCAGTCACATTAGCCTTGGGTGAATTCGCTCTCTCTAGAGTTGTTTCTTACACAGACGCGCACATAAAAAAAAAAACTCCTTTATAAGCACAATGGAGAAACATGTTAGCCACGGCTGCCTTCAGTACACACAATGAATCACACTGAATGAGTAGTTGGCGATGATTGTGTCTAAAACAGTTATTCAGAGCTACTTAGTTCAGACGAGGTGCACACGGACGACATGACGGGACGAGCGCTCGTCTTGTCATGTCTGTCTGTGAGCTCGTCTGAAATAAATAGCGCTGAATTACTACGCCAGTACTCAGCCGCGGCCACAATAATAGGGAGCATGTCTTGGCGATCAAACACCTCTCGTGCATTAGCTGTAAAGAAACTGAGCGGCACGCGTTAGGCATTTATGCTAGTGAGTGTCACTTGCGGGTTTGCGCATAAAGGCAGCGAGCCTTGCTATTGCCTCTTCTTAATGCGATGGAAGGGTTAGAACGCCGAAGTGAGCCCGGTACTATTTTGGCCGTGACTATAGATTCGTTCGCACGTGGGGTGAGCAATTTTATAACTTTCTCTTTTTTTTATTAGTGTCTGCGAGTGACTGCCTTAACGGCCCCCGTACTGTGCCTATTTTGGTGCGCAGTTTTCAGCGAAGCAATGCAGAGGTGGACTTCTTCGCTTCGCCTTAGAAGCCGCCGGCAGCGAAGCTGCAGTCTTGGGGTGTAATTTCTCTTCCTCTTGCAGTTCGTCGCTTGATGACGCAGGCGCGTGACGTAAGCACCCAAGGCAGGGATGAGGCTCGCTTGCTCGCAGATGGCTCGCTCGTAGGCTTTTGCTCAAAAACTGGATATTGCGCTGCGAAAGCAATACGGGCCGCTGCGCTGCTATCGCAAAGGAGAACAAAGGAGCAGGGGGGGGGGGGGGAAGCAGTATGCTCGGATGCCAGGAAATAAGAGCCCGCGGAAGCGACCCGGGGGAGGGTTATTGCGCATTACGCTTGACGGATTGTAACGCCGACTCGTGGCATTCTCCGTAATTGATTTTCTGCTTTATTTGTGTCGCGCATAGGTTTTGCTCGTTCAAGTCCTATATGATGGCTGAGCTTTTTGAGATGCCGGCTGCCGAGCGCCTATATTTAGATAACGAATTCGTGTTCCGAGATTGGCGATGACAGCTGCTTTTGCTGCTGGGTTTTATTATTCGCAAATGCAATTTAAGTCACGAGCGACGTCACACAGTTTCCACGGAGGTAACGGAGGGTTACTACGCATTGCAGAAATGCCTAAATGAGAAGGAAACGATTTCAGAAATTGTTCATTCCAGCGCGAAAATAAAAGTATTTTAATGCTTGTGGGTACAAAATGTGACGCCCTTGGTCACGTGGAAGCTCTAAGGAAATAAATAAAAAGCGGAATTTTAATAAAGGGAAGTGAGAAAGAGAGAGAGAGAGAGCTGCGAACACGAAATCAAGATGTTGGTAACGTCAGATCTGATGACAGTGGGTAAGGTGCCTACACTCTAAACACAAATATGGGAGTATATGGGAGTAAAGAGGGTGTATCTTGTCCCTTTTATTAAAGAGAGTTTTCTAGAGGACAGCTTACTCTTTTTTTACTCCTTTCTGTTTAGATTAGAGTGTATGCTCGGCACATGAAGCGAAGCGTATAGAATTACATATTATCTAGCTTTCCTTCTCCTATTACGTTGACGTCACAGAAAATACGGATGGAAATATTTCCACAGCAGTTTCCAGTAGTGCACGGCGTCAATAATTTGTGCTGCCGTATTTTAACGTAATACCGTAATAACACTACCTCTAGCAAGTACGTGCGTCTCAAAATCGCTCATCTACATTCCTAATCACTACAGGCTTTTGTAATTTACTCCCGTGTCAAAGTCCCGCTGCAAGAATCGACAAAATTTCCTGCTTTTCCTGGCTTAATTCTCTTCCGGATAATTTGACTGATTTGCACGACGGCGGCAATGCAGCATTAACGGAATTCGATCGCACTTCCTCGGCAGGAATGCGTGACGCTCAATTGCTCCGTTCCTAATATTTCTCACATGCACTTCAACAAGTCCGAAAAAAAAAACGGGTAATGGCAGTATGTGCGCACAGGAGCGGCTAATGCAGTTTTAAAATTGTGCGCCTTAGACAAAACAGCAGCGTGAACTCGTTCAAGAATAGTGAAATTTTTGTTCAAAGGAGAACGAATAGAGACCCTGTTCAGGTTTACTTGTGAGGAGAAGTAAACGAAGGTCGTGAAGAGATAGAAAAAAAAAGGAAGCCGACGGCAACCTTAACTGGCCTGAAAGGAAAGCTCCGTATTTTTGAGCTGTCATTTGTGCTCCGTCGTTCAAGCTCGATTTGAACACGATAGCACACAGACAGATCAAGATGTAACGCATGAAAACTAAATCAACGCTTGGAGCTGTTTCACTCCGTATATTATTTTACTTAAGCCAAGGTGTTTCGTCTTGACTCATAGTGATACAGAGCCTTGTGATTACAAAGAAACACAGTTCTTCCAGATCCTCATGGCGCGTGCGTACGGCTGATTCTTTGAGGAAATCTTGTTGGTTTCCTTTTTTGTTTCTGGTATATTCCGAGCTTTTTGCTGTGATTGCCGAGGTCTTTTTTTTTGCTTTTGACCAAATCATGGTTCTGGTATTACAAAGCGGCAATATGTGAGAACGTAGCGTTTTTTGTGTTATGTTTCTTCTCTGGCGGGATCAGTGATAGCGCTTGCGTATATTTACTTGTGATATCTATCGATAAACCTTTATTTGAGTGCAGCGTTTATCTTTCCTTTGTGGGGTTACCTCTCCTCGTTGTGCTGTGCGGGCAGTGGTAATCTCATTTCCCTGGGACGTAGGATCGGGCCTTGTATAATAAAGTTGATCTCTTTCGCCTTTGCAGCAGCCGCGTTATTATAGGAGCCAAACGTCCACAAGCACTCCAACATGCAAGTTATTATAACGTACAGGGTCTGTCAAAAGTTCCGAGGCCACACGTTCTACTTTTGAGGAGTATAGTCAGACAGTTACGACACCCGCGAAGCTCAAAATATCTGTATAGGGTAAAAAAGAATTGGCGGTGCCATAGCTCTGGTTAAACGTGGAATGACGCGATAGCTACAGCTGACCAGGTGGAACTTGCTCAGTTGAATTGCAAACTGAGTCTTTCACCGCTCCGTTTCGCTGGGCGTTCCTTCTGATTTCGTCCCACTTGACACAACGCATGCGCGCAGCTGTGGCAGCTCGGTTTCGCCGGCGCGCCGCGCCGCCGGCAGCAGCAGCTGCTCCGCACCACGTGGCTGCTCACGTGACACAACCACGTGACGAACCACGTGATCAGCCACGGCACCGCGCCGCCGGCAGTTGCTCCGCACCACGCGACCAACCACGCTACAGTGTGGCGGCGCCGCCACGCTGAAGGCTCGAAATGCTACCGTAATGTAGCTATCGCTACAAAAGTGCTGTTCTAACCTCTGGCAACCTTGATAGCTTTATTGTAATATTAAGTGCTAGGATATACTGAAGAAATGCAGACCCTGAGGCCTGGGAACTTTTGAACAACCCTATACATACGTACGGACCTTGCTTTCTTAAAAAAAATTGGCGCATAATTATTTTTTTTATTTTCATTAATCAGTGGGATATTCTTAGGTCTAAACGTGCGAGACTCTGAGTTCACCAGCCTTTGAAAGAAGTTTTCCTACCGATGACAACCATAAATAGGAAAACCGAAATTTAATGCTCTCTGCTGCATCAGATGCTTAATTCGCTGCAGTTTTAGCACAGCCCATTTAAAGGATGGAATAACACGGACGGGATACGCAAAAGGCGACCCTGCGCTGCGCAGTATTAGTGCACGCTGAAGAACACGATGTGGTCGAAATTAATCCACTACGACGCCTGTATCTCTTTTCCTCTTTTCTCTGCCTCCTTCATACCTTCCCTCACAGGGCGATTCCGGTATCCACCCTGACTGAAACAGTTAATGCGCTTTTCTACTCCTCATAACGAATTATTGCGATCATCACCATTCGCATGACCCGCCTTTCGTCGTCGAGCTGGCTGCACGGTCTCTCTCCGTCACTCGCCGCTTTTGCTGCTTGACGTATACCACCTCAGCCACTTCTCTATTTCGTGTGGGAGTGCGCACTCAGCATCCTTCGCTGTTTTCCTTGCTTGGCAACATCGGATCGCTTTTCCTCGGCCGTAGTGGCGCGTTCATCCGCATTTTTACGCCTTTTTTTTCCTTCGCTCGCGGCCTTAGAAAGTTGGTGTCGTTGTCGTTGCGATTGAAGCAAGAATGAAGAGGAAAGTGGGCGGGTCCAGTCGACTGGCTCCAGATGGGCTACAATCAGTGCCGCGCGTATGCAGGAGAGTTGAAAGGTGCGAGAGGAAAAAGATGGTAGGGTTTTAACGAGTTTTAACGCGGGGCTATAATGCAGTTATCAATTTATTTATTCAAGGTCAGGGCCTAGGTCAAGGCTTCAGCGATGAATCCGCTTTTGCAGCTTTGGTCGTAAAGTAGAGCTTTCGCTCTAAAATTGAAAAACAAGAAAGAAGCACGTCGCAGCAGCCGCGTCCGCCGAAGTGACGACCATGGCTGCTTCGGCGACAGATACCCACTCTCCCGATCCCTACCCCAAGATCGTTGCTGACACTTAGGCCGCGTTCACACTTGTCCAAAAATCCGGCGAGCGAAGCTGCTTCGCTCGCCGGAAAAACTACGTCCCGTTCACATTTGTTGACGCCCGGGCGAGGCCGGGCGTCAACAGATGTGAACAGGTCCTAGTTTTCCCGGCGAGCGAGTCCGCCTCGCTCGCCGAATTTTTGGACAAGTGTGAATGGGCCCTTAGGCGATGCTTTTCTCAACCGGCGTCAAAGCCGCATTTCATTGGTTACTCAGAAGACGCTCCCTAGCTCTTTTTTTTTTTTAATCTGCCGTGGTAGCTCAGTGGTTAGGACACTCGGCTGCTGAACCGGTTCGAACTCGGCCGCAGCGACCGCGTTTCGATAGAGGCGAAACGCGAAATTTAGGGGCACACTTAAGCTCCGCCTTAAGGGTTCCTTTTATCTCCCTTTAGCGGCCTGGGGTTCTACATGCATATTACTTCATTGACACCGACACTGTTACTTATTTTTTAAAAAAATCTTAAATTCTTTATTGCGCACAAGACACAAAAGGCCTGTCTTTAACGAAGTCGAATGAATGCTCCTGAGTGTTAGACACATAATCTTTTCGTGACCTATTGTAAACTGTCGAAACAGGCAATAAATAAAAAATTTGCTGATGGTCTAGCTCCGGTTAAACCTATGTGTACGCGATAGATTCATACACATGGTTACACGTGGTAAAGTTCCTTATTCAGCTCAAGGTGTTTTCTTGGTCATAGCTATGAAGACACTGCGGTGACTCGGGAAGTTCGTAGCTACTGCGCATGCGCGACGCGCGCAGCGTGGCTGCGGAGTCGGCGGCGGGAGCTGCAGCGGCGCAACTCTGACGTCACACGCGTCGCACCTGTTGCTCGGCGCATGCGCACTGACAGCTCCGGTCCGGCCCGGTGACCTTGGCTTTACTTGGCATAGTGAAGCGATCACCTAAACAAATAAAGTTGCTCAGTGCTCGAGGGGCAGCGCGCCTGGATCACGACCCAAGGGGCCGCGGTTTGAGTCCCGGCTCGACCACTGTTCTTTTCAGCGTAATTGCTTTTCTTTCTTCAAAAGCACTTCGCATTGGTGGTGGAATGAAGTCACGACCCTGTAGACCAAAGGAGAATTATGTAGTGACGTCATCACTACTGTACTGTTTGATTGTTATGGGGTGTTTGGATTACCTGCGCGAGGTCATGCAGTTTTGACGTCACGACCATCTCGACCAATGGGAAATTATTGTACCAGACACCGGGCTTCGCGTCCAAATGGAAGTATAAACACTATCGCGCTAAAAGGCGCCCCCTGCGCTGTGTGATGTCAGCACGCGTTAAAGATCCCCGGGTGGTCGAAATTATTGCGAGGGCCTCTACCACAAGGCAGTTTTCTTCCTTCGGTCGTAGCAGCAGGGGCAACATTGCGCTCGTGCTCTAGAATGGGAACGGTTATCGAGAGTGCGCTAATACCGAACAGCGCGCCGCGGAGAGTCTGCGGAGCCGGCAAGTGCGAAAGCCGCTGCTCTCCGTTAATTTTGTGATTTCCACAACGAGAGCGAACGCTGTGAATTTTCTGCGTTTACAATTACCCAGATTTCAGCTGTTGTCAGGTCATAATTTTTGCTGATTACATCAGGTAGATCCAGGTGTTTTCATGCAGATCTTTTCGCCGTGATGATTTCATGGTTAGCGCCATCTGCGTGGGTGTAAGCTTGCCGCTGCTTGCCGGTGCGCGCCGCTTACCTCTGGTTTTTTTCGCCTGTGCCTTTCTGGTTAAGGATGTGCCATGCCGCCTAACCAGGCAGGCACAAACCGACGGCGTGTGCTGTAGGGCTATTTCTTCAGGATTTGGCTACATTGCGCCAATTTGCACGCGCTTTCGAAAAGCCTGCAGTCAAAGCAACCTCTCCAATGTACGTAACTCGTCGAAATAGCCAAACTTTCTGCGGCCACAGCGCCGAGGATAACCGCGTTTTCGAAATTCTAAAAACTGATATGGATATTAATCACGGCGGGCTACGCGCCTCTCAATAATTAAGGATCCTAACAGTGATAGTTAAAAAGCTAACTATTCAATATTAGTTACCCAGCCGAAAAAAGCGCCCTTCTAACTCAATAAGATCATTTTTTAAAAACTGTGTAAAGTCTTAGAAGAAACACCTTGTATATATAACAATCATGATGCTTTTATTGGTCCGCCATCTATGTACGATCGCTAGAGCAAATGCGGCTGACTTTGCTGCTGAGGGTTTTCCTGGGGCGACGGAGGCGCTTACTATAGCTTGCGCTCTAAGTGGCCTACCGCCACTCTTACCGACCCTTTCCTGCGATGCGGGAATGAGTCCATGCACACTACGTCGTTTCTGTCCCTATTTTGCTAAATGAAAAGTTTAAGCCTGCCTTTTTTGCGTCCTGTGTGCCGTTCGGGATGCATCCTCTTGGACAAGGGGTTGACATGGATCGCCTTACGCATTGGGCTTTGGATGCTGCCCTTGGACCGTATACCGTCTAGGTCAGATGGCGTACCGGCCCTATACTGGACCTGCCAGCCCATGGTGCTTGTTCTGAGTCTGGTGTTTGGCGTACACAAGAGAGGGCCTCCTTATATTCGGAATCGTTATTGTGTACCCCTGCCTTTAGCAGTTTCGCTGTGCGTGTGAAGTCGGGTAGGCCTGCCCGACTTTAAAGGATTTCCGTATGAGTGCGTCGTCATGGGCTAACTCCGCTTTCATAGCTCTTTGGGGAGGGGGGGGGGTGGCAGTGGGTGACTCTGGATGTGTTGGCAGATTATACGAGTCGCATAGTGCCCTTTTTTATGATACCTCTGGTTTTGTTCTTGAACTTTCTGTTCGTTCTATATTTGTGCCGCCTGGTTGCGTAGGATTTGGATGCTACGTGTCGTTTTTAGGTTGCCCTGCAGCCACATGCCTTGCCCCCTCGTCTTATCCACCTCTTGCACTTCGTGCCCATCAAGTAGCACCTCGATGTGGGTGTCATTCTTGTAGCACAGTTCCTTAAATCTCGAGAGCCCTGAACTTTAGGGAGCGCACTTAAACTCTGCGTTCCTCGCGTACTCCTCCAAGCACGACGAGCCTACTGAAGTGATTCTTCCTTTTCGCCTAAGGGTCCTTTAGTGACCCAGATGGTTATATCATCCGCGTATAGCGAATGCCCGACTCCCGGGATTTGGTCTAGTCTATTCGTTAAACCCTTCATGGCTATGTTGAATAAAAGCGGGGAGACTATCGATCCTTGGGGAGTTCCTTTGTTTGGCATTTTTATCGTGTCTGACCGGACTTCGGCGAAGCCGATCGTGGCTGTGCGGCCTGTAAGGAAGACATTCACGCAGTTGAAGATGCGTTTAGCGCAGTTCAGTCAGTTTAGGCCTTCCACTATGGCTGCGTGCGAAATGTTATCGAGCGCACCCTTCAGGTCCAGTGCGAAAATAAATCGCTCGTCCAGCCTTCTCATGCTTGATAGGACCTCTTCTTTTAGCAGAAAGATGTCCTGCGTAGATAGGGCTCTTCTGAACCCGAACATCATGTGAGGCATTAGGTCCTGTTCCTTGGTGTAACTTTGAAACCTCGTTTGTATGACTCTTTCGGAGAGCTTACAGACTGAAGATGTCAGTGATATCGGTCTGAGAGCCTATGTATGCTTGGCTTCTTACCGGGTTTCGGGATGAGGATACCTTTCCCGTGCTGCGATGGTTTTCGCTTATGTACATTGCTATCTGCTCGATTTGCTCGTTGTTGAGGCTCCTGGGCATCGCGTTCTTGATTTTGCTCTGCCCCAGCGGTGGTGTTCTTGTATGAGGCTCTTGCCGCCCCGTAGATCTCGTACGCCTCAATCGGGGCGTCGAGGTCTGCGTTGGGCTGGTCGGTGTATGGTTCCTCTATAGCTTGGTACATGCTGCGTGCCAATGTACAGTCTTTGACAAAATTAGCCGGCCAGCACTCTTCTAACTCAAAAAGCCCATTTTTAAAACAGCGCAAAGTCTTAGGCGAAACACCCTGTATGCTCGCAGAAGCCGGCAGGGACTACATGAACGGCAGGATTGACATGAACGCCTTCAGAAATGTGACGAAAGCAGCAAATCCAAATTACACCCCAGTATACATTTGTTGGATGCCGGGGCATGAATGACTTCCAGGCAACAAGGGACTAAATAATCTAGCTCGAGCTTGCGCCAACCGAGCGACACCTATGCTCTTATGAACATAGGTGAACATGAACATGAACATATGAACATGAACGCCTGTGATCCTCAACCACGAGAGTCATGCCCTTCGCTGACCCCCTAGACAATCATGGTACCCTTAGGTGTGTCATGCTTCTCCACACAGGAACCTAGACAAAAAAAAATCCCAGCACTGGCGAAAAATTCAAATAGGGGTTTATCTAAACCTATTCTTACATCACCACGTGTTTCCGTCTAAATATAGGGACGATTAATTGTTCCTGATGCGATGACTCGCATCCCTCCTCAACCAGATCACGTCGGAAGCTGAGGTCAAGCCGGATCTAAGAAAACGCATATCCATTTCTCAATTGCAGTGGGAGTCCAGTGGGAGTGCAATGGGAGTGGGCTGGCCTGTTCTGACCTCACGAACAGCTTAAGCTGGTTGTGGCGGTCGAGAAGGCTGCAAGGGACAGTGGAGTCCTGGACTAAGAACCCAACCTGCTCTCCCATGAATACTTTTGCGATTTCCAATTAAGATTTTCAACCAACCAATCAATGAATCAGTGTGCAACTTAATGTCACGGAATCGAAGCAAGGCCACGGCGAACGCATTTTGATCAAAACAGTTGATTTCCCCTGTCTTGACAGTATGTTTACATAATCTTGA